>JBCNYG010000020.1:16504871-16520189 GCA_039654305.1 Porochilus rendahli
CACACACACACACACACACACACACGCACACACACACACACACACACGCACGCACGCACACACGCGCACACACACACACACACACACACACACACACCAGTGTATTAATTATTGCCTCTGCTTTTAACCCATCCATAGTGAGCACACACACATACACCCACACACACACTCCATCCCCTGTGTTTCAAATTCGAGTTGAGGAAGGAAATATGGTGAGGAATACTGATGCACAGCTGTCTGGGTCAATCCACAGATCATATGATCGGAACTCAGAACACCATTTATGTCCATGAAAACTTTAGTTGCTGTTCACGCCTACAGAGAACCTAATCTACAGTCTCACGTTCCATTAATAGAATTTTTATTAGTTAAAATCTGCAGAGAAAGACGAATGTAGGGCAGATTGTCTTTCCTGTTCCCACTTTTCTTTCTTTATTTCCTATACTATTTTCCACCTTGTCTCATCCTTCTTCCATGTACCCTCTTCCCTATTCCCATGTACCGTAATTCTGCTTATCTCTTCTATATTCACATTCCCCTATTCCCTACACTCTTTTCCCCGATTCCTTACACAATCCTTCCTATTTCCTATAACCCTCCTCCTTATAGTCCCTATTCCTTTTCCCCTATAACATTCCCCAATTCCTTATACTCTCTTCTTTTTTCCTACTTCTCTAATACCTCTTTCTACTATCTCTTCCTTCTTCCCTTTCTTCCTTATTCTTATTCTTATACTTCCCACCTACGCATTATCCTTTACTTTCTCTTTTCCTTCATTATATTTCCACTTTCCTTCTTTTCTCTTCCCTCTTCCCTTCTCCTTATTCTCTCCTCCCTCTTTCCTATTCCTAGCATCTCTATTCCCTCTTTCCTCTTTCTAAAAGCTTTCCCTATAACCCACAATTACTAATTATCCACAAAAATGGCATTTGTTTATTTATTACAGATTGACACAACATACATTTTTTATGTTTATAGTGTATTTATAATCAGTGTTTCAGGAAATCACTTAACAATACGATACTAACCAATCATACCCTCACCACTGCTCTGATTTCTCTCTTTTCAAAAGAATTTGACACTGTGGTATAAATCAGTGAGTGCATATCCTTACGATTAAATTTCAGTTAAGTAGATGATTAATGAAAAAAAAATCTAGAAAACACATCTATTTTTGATGAAACTGTGATTAAAATCTATTTTATATTTTAGGGGAAAACAAAGCAAAAAATTAAAAATAAAACCCCAACAAAACAAGTCAGTAATGAAATCATTACCAGCAGATTTAAACTTGGGTTTATTTTAGAGAAACTATGTGATGATTTTCTTTATCTATTTAATATATCTTCATAATTTATTTAATGAATTATAAGTTTGTAACAGGAGCTTAAGGTAAAAGTGAGAACTTTCACACTTTCACTGTGAAAATACTAATGATACTCTAAAAAAAGGTTTTAAAAAAGCAAAGGAATCAGGGCTCAATTATATGCCAGCCGAAGTGTATCGTAGTGTATAATCATTTGCGGCTCAAGTGAGCGGTCAGTCTGAAACACCGCCGTGTCAATAAGTGTTCGGTACAGTCGAGCATTTTAAGTAACCTGGTATTTAAAGTACATTAGCCAACTGCTTTTCTTTCTGTTTCCGCATTCAGATGTAGGATTGAGTGCCGGTTGCCATGTGAAGCTGCTCACATCACCTCTTAGCTGTATTTTTGACTCATTCAGTTTATTATTTCTTTTCACATTATAGAGGAAAAGAATCTCGTGGCTTACTGACCTTGACCAAACTTTACTTTTGTACATATGTATGTATAATATGATGCATACCAAATGATCTTATGTAATAGACATCTCAATGTCAGACCCCGTTCTATCAAAAAAAAAAAAAAAAAAAAAAAAATATATATATATATATATATACATTGTGCGTGGACTTAGTTCCAAGGTTTTCACTAAAGTCACCCTTTAATTTGAAAAAATATTTTAATATCCAGTTTGAGGACGGCCGACCTGAGCATTCAGGGTGGTATGCGTCGTCATGGTTGATAAACACGAGTGTGAAGTGCACTCAGTGCTCACTGAAGTGAACTGTTCTCTCTTATATGTGATGATTTCTCTGCTTCCACTGAGCTTGCTTATGCTGTGATTCACTACACCATCATGGATTATAGATAGACACTGTTTAAATGTGTACAGGTGTTTTATTGGGTGATGTGTTCTACATGAAGATGCTGTTGCACACATTTTGCTTCATACCAACTGTAACAACCTTACGTTCCAAAAATAAGCATGGACACACACACACACACACACACTCACACTACTCACTGCCTTACAGTCATTAGACCTTCGTGCAAACTCTCCAGCTACTCTCTACATACACTCAAACACGTCACTACCTGCTCTCAGCAACACCCCCCCCACCCCAAATCCCACACACCCACCCACCCACACAAGTCCCCAGGGCTGAGAGTGCATCATTCAGATCGCCTCTCTGAGCCATCACAGGAGAGCTTATTTAAATCGCTGACTCTAATGGCTACTTGGTATTCCTCCACACGCACTAACTTCAGCTGGACGGCCTTTCAGTGTCGGCGTTAGCCTTGGGCCTCAGTCCTCATCACACATACAAAGAATTCAATATGACCTGCAGGAGACGCTGAGTCCTCTACACGTCCACATCTTGTATTAAAAAACACAGTAAATTAGCAATGGACAGTAAAATCCACTTCAGCGTTTTGTAAGTGGGGTGGTTAGAAAGAACTGCAAATGATCTTGCAGCCATGTTGCATCATCGCCCAATATTACCCAATAGAAGTGGCTCATAGATTTATTAACTAGTCATTGTTACTTATTAAATCGATCTTTACAATCAGACATAAGTACTTGTTATCATGTAATAATAACAATTATCTTCATCATCATCATCATCATCATTACCATCATCATCATCATCAAATCTTCATTATCTCAGTATATGAAATGAGAGATGGCAGTCAGGTGCAGCTATCACTGTCTATCTACCTAAAAACACTGTATCTACTACAACAAAGAAAAAAAAAATCAATGTAAAATAAATAAATAAAAACAGACCGGAGCGTCTCATCAAGATCTAATTTTTGAGATGCATTTTGTGTGCGCGTGTGTGTGTGTGTTTGTAGTGTGTGTAGACAGAGGATCATTTGGCAATGTTCCATTCAAATTACAATCTACACCCAGAGTTTTGCATGGATGGAGTGTAATCAACACTTCATGAGCTGTTAATGAGGATTTGTTACACTGCATATCTGTAACACACTAACAACACTACAGAAGAAATATTTAGTTTACACTGCGAACAGTTTCTCTTCGGTCACTCTCATTCTTTCTGTACTCATAAAACAAAACACAGTTATTAATCGGCTAGGCTCACTGGTTTCATTAAAGAAGCATAGCGATACCTGATGCCTGCATTTTCACCACCAGCACTTTAATAAGAGTTTGGAGATGATAAGGAAGGACTAAGAATTGGCTGTTGAAGAACAATAATCAGCAAACCAAGATATTACTGTTCAGTCATTAATTTATTCATTCATTCATTTATTTTCCAAGCTGCTTAATCCTAATTAGGGTTGCAGGATGGCTGGCGCCTATCTCAGCCAACACCGGCCAAGGGCGGGACACGCCCTGGACAGGTCGCCAGGCCATCACAGGGTCAACACATGTACAACCATTCACACTCACACCTGGGGGCAATTTGGAAGAACCAATCAGCCTATTGCGCATGTTTTTGGACTGTGGGAGGAAACAGGAATTCCCAGAGGAAACCCGCACAAGCACAGGGAGAACATGCAAACTCTACACAGAAACACCCGAGCGCAGGATTCAAACCCAGGTAATCTTACTGTGAGGACGACATGCTAACTATTGTGCCACCATGACACCAGTCTAACCGTGAGTCGCTCTTTATAAAAGTGTCTGCCAAATGCTATAAATGTAAATGTAAATCCTCATGCTGTAATTTTGATAATTTGGTGTAAATGTAATTGACGTCCATGTTGTATTCTGCACTAATACCTGGGGAACGAATTGACAGGAATGATGCTCTGAGCTGTAAACCTCACAGGGCTGCTCGGCTTTCCTGTGTGATTAAGGGCTGGGAAAGACAGGATGAACTTTAGCACTGATTCAGGAGTGTGGCACGTCGAGTTCCTCATGCATGCTCTCATAATTATATCGTTTTGGCTCTTACTCAGACACTGTGGTGACAGGACAAGCACTGAGGTCTTTTATATACACATTCTCACTTACAGCAGCATGCCGATCTTTCCTAATTCTCCACCTTCTGACTCCACATACCACATACACAGTACATGTGCAGATGCTAATGCCCTTACCAGGGCTACTTCACAATTTTTATCCCTAGCAAAGGGTTTAGCAAAATGTTTAGCATAGCATCAACTCAAAAAAGGTTAAACTGTCTGGAAATTAAAAAAATGTATACCCTTTTTGAATTTAATTTTGATTTGTGGCACCAGCAGAATTCCTGTGCAGTATAAACAATTACTTTTTATTAAATTGGATAGTCATGAGAGTGAGAAAATAAATATTCACCAAATATTTTCGCACATGCTACTGATGTTCCTTTACCAAACCACTTTATCCTACTGGGGTCACAGGGAGTCTCAGCCAACTCTGGGCGAAGGTGGGATACACCCTAAACAGCTCATTAGTGCATCAACATTCACACACAGATGCTCACGAACAGCCAGTTAGCCTATGTACAGTCTTTGACTATGGTAAAAAACCAGAGTACCCAGAGGAAACCCACCCAAGCATGAGGAGAACATGACAGCTCCACACAGAGATGCCCTTGCTGAGATTGGGTCTCGAACCCAGTACCTTCTTGCTGTGAGGTGGATGTGATATCCACTACATCACCATGCCACCTGCTGTTGTTTGTGGTTCAAAAGCACAAGGGAACTGGTAACAGAAGCCTATATGTTTGTATCAGGGAGTTTTGACCTGATAATTAAATAAAATAAATAAATAAATAAATGAATTTGTCATGCAAAAGTGTTTTCTCCATTTACATGTTGTATTAACACGCACACGCACAATTTATTTCCATGCCTCACCCTTCTTTTATCTCTTTCTCACACACACATGTAACTATGTCAAATTAGTTGAACAGAAAAGAGCACGTACCGTCAGGAAAATTAAGTCAGCACCTTATTTACGCCGCTCTAAAATGGCACATGAACTCCGCTCGCTCATCACTTGCATCAGCTTATTTATTTATTTATTTATTTATTTATCAGACCTGTTTACTCAGAGAGATTTCATTATACCACACAAGGATCATTTCCTACAGCTTACGCCATCACTTCAAAAGAAATTAGGATAGAAAATCTGTGCTAACTTGCTAAATACAGATGGAAGATGAAGATTTGCAGGCCTTCCTTAACACACTTATTCATTTGCCAAACCACTTAATCCTACTAGGGTCGTGGGAAGGCTGGAGCCTATCTCAGCCGACTCTGGTCAAAGGCGGGATACACCCTGAGTAGTTTGCCAGTCTATTATAGGGCCAACACACAGACACAACCATTCACACACACACACACCAAGGGGGAAATTTGGAACAACTAATTTGCCTAATGTGAATGTCTTTAGACTGTGGGAGAAAACAGGAGTACTGAGATGAAAACTTTTTTGGGAGAAAAATTGACTCTAGGTTGAGAAATTTTTGCAAAAAATGTGCCGATGATGCAGCAGGGTACACAAGAACGGGCAACAGATGATAATCACAAAGATGTCTTCTAACTCTCCTGCTTGCTACACCTCATGGGTAGATTTAGGCAGTGCCTTAAAGCGACGGTATCGATAGATATTTATAATGATATGCATCGCAGGCTGGTGAAATAAGAGTAATGTGGCTACTTAAATGGCTGAATCAACTTTAGCCCTGAAGGAAATAAATAAATAAGTCTGCCTGTGTTTCGCAATCATCGTCTGGAGTGAAAGCGGGAAAGTATAACACTGGGAGTTTTCTCAGTGCTTTTCACTTGCTAAATTCCTCGTTCATATGTATCACCCGATTATCCATTTAACAAGATTATGTTCAGTTGTTTCGCACTGGGAAACTTTATCTGCCTGCCTGACTTAGATTTTATTCTGTGTGAGTCTGAGCAGTGGTTTATGAGCCTCTATTTATTTAGGAATAAATCTCGTTCTTATTCCTGCCCTTCTTCATGCAAACCAGCAATACGTAATAGCCAATCAATGTCAACTCAGGTACAGACATAGGGCAACCATCCAAGTCATTTGTCCATTCCTATGGAGCTCTGCTCAGGAACGTCACTATTAAGCCAAATAAGGACATTAATATCGTACTTGTATGAATAAAGGAGAGAATGCCACATCTCATACCTGAAATGCTCATCAACAACATTTTGCGAACACAATGTGCAACATTATAAACATAAAATACATATACAGAAATACTGCATGTGCCTGTCGCACAAAATGGAACATGAACAATGATTATCAAGCCAAGTTCATTAGGAAGAGGATGTTAAAAGTGTTCATCTCTGCAGCCAAGCACTTTGGGTTCGGCTATTGATTAACAACTGTGACGTAAATACAAAGGCTATAAGAGAAGATGAAAAAGTATAAACATGTTGTGTTCTAGCTTTAACAAAAGCCTCTTTAGATTTCATAGCAACTTCCAGAGGCCACTGTGTTTGTAACTACGTGCTAACATGCTGGAAAATTGGGACAATGCACTAGTAAGAGGTTTAATTTAGCGACGCTACGCTCTGTAAAGGTGGCTACGCTTCTGATAAAGATAAAAACACAACTGTCTGTCTTTTCGAAATCCTTTACCGTGCAGGCGTGATGATCACAAACATGAACACAATGTTCTAGTCAGGATGAAAAGAAAAAAATGAACTTGACCCGAAATTAAGTAGAAATGCAAAAATTTGGAAACCTAATCTGGCGTTATTGCTCTCCCGTTGTGGAAACACATTTGTACACAGATTTGATGTCTGCGGCTTTGTTGTGTCCTTTCTGTTCTGACAACTCAGAGAAGACAGAGAGCAATCGCAGTGGGCCACAAGTTTGGAGTCTGATACGATTATCAGCTGCCCACATGCTAAGACGCGCCACGAAACCTCATTTCCATTCTGTTTGTGAGCTCCCTTTGGCTCCTGCTCAGCTCGTAATTGACATGCTAAATGATCATTATTAATTTGGGTCTAATTAGTGGTTTAATGCATTGATTTTGACTCGGAAAATCGTAATAACAGATGACAGATGCAGGCTTCATTTAGGACGGAGTTGGCCCCAAAAATATGGTGTATTTTTTTTTTTAATAACTAAAAAGCTGTTATGATTCCAGCTGCCAAGATTTAGATTCATGTATGAATATTAATTGTGTTTATTTCAAGAAAATGCATTTTGAATATTGACACGGGTAATTAAATTAGGCTGATCTAGAAGTATCAGCGTGCCTCTAAAACTTTATTGAGGACTCCTGTCATTTTTTTCAACCTAATTTGTTTTGCCCCATAGCTGCACAAATGCCATCTTAGATGCCATATACCATATTTATGTCATCATTTTACATAGTACCTTGTGAGGTGCCTGGTGTTTAGGTGGTTGATCACACTAGAGGTGCAATATAACAGCAACTGCCACAAATGGAAATTCGCAGCTGTCATTTTTCATTCTCAAAATATTCTCAAATTTGTCTCATGACATTCAAGGCATGGTGGCACAGTGGCGCAGTGGTTAGAACATCGGCAAGAAGGCTCAGGGTTTAATTCCCAGGCTCGGTTGTTTCTGTGTGGAGTTTGCCTATTCTCCCTGTGCTTGCGGGGGTTTCCTCCGGGTACTCCGGTTTCCTCCCACAGTCCAAAAACATGCACAGTAGGCTAATTGGCTGTTCCAAATCACCCCTAGGTGTGAGTGTGAGTGCGAATGGTTGTGTGACTGATGGTCCTGCGATGGCCTGGCGAGCTGTCCAGGGTGTACCCCGCCCTTGCCCAGAGTCGGCTGAGATGGGCGCCAATCTCCCCGCGACCCTAATTAGGAATAAGCGGTTTAGAAAATGAATGAATGAATGAAATACTAGCCAAGCTGCTTAATCCTAGAGGGCTGTGGGGATTCCCTCACACTCTCGCGCTCAGGGACAAGTGGAACAGCCAATTAATATAATGCGCATGTCTTTTGACTGTGAGAGGAAACCGGAGGAAACCCACATTAGCACGGGATGAATATGCACACAGAAACTCAACACGGAAACGTTACAGTAGGGAAAGTGTGGCCTATTCCTTCATTTTCCAAGCCGCTTCATTCTAATTAGAGTCGCGGGGAGGCTGGTGCCCATCTCAGTCGACCCTGATACACCCTGGACAGCTCGCCATGCCATCGCAGAGCCAAGACACACACAAACACAACCATTCACACTCACACCTAGGGAACAGCCAGTTAGCCTACTGTGCATGTTTTTGGACTGTGGGAGGAAACCGGAGTACCCGGAGGGAAACCCACGCAAG
The DNA here is from genome assembly GCA_039654305.1 of Porochilus rendahli. Classification (NCBI taxonomy): domain Eukaryota; kingdom Metazoa; phylum Chordata; class Actinopteri; order Siluriformes; family Plotosidae; genus Porochilus; species Porochilus rendahli. Next base: position 16,513,414 of record JBCNYG010000020.1, read on the forward strand.
CACGGGGAGAACATGCAAATTCCACATACAAACGTCTCAGCCCAGGAATGTGGACGTGCTAACCACTGCGCCATGGTGCCACCCTCAATGGTGCGGTGTTTAAAAGATTTTTGTTTAGAAATCAGAACCAACAGTGTTTTAAACAGTCCACCCAGTGTGAGGGCCTCATGAAATATTGCCTTTAGTGTCTTGTGTTTGGTTTGAGCAGAGCGAAAAATGCTCAGAAGGACAGCATGAATAGCTCATCAATCGTGTCATGCCTCACCTTCACCACAGCATGCACCAAATGCCTGAAATTCACACACTTGTGTTTTTTATAGCTTTCTCTGACCCTTGTTGACCTATTAACCTTTGCTCTTCAGAGCTGTACTCTCCTGAAATGCAGTCACCAAAATACTTTCCTCGGATGAATTAATAACACATGTGTGTTTGCAGAGTTAACTTAGACCCAGACTGACTCAACAGAAAATGGTTCACCCTGTAATAATGAGGGATTATGAGTTCAATTCAAGCCGGTTAAGATTTAGAGTTCACCTATGTGGAAGAGGACAGTTAGGGGTTTTCTCCACATTCAGCTGCTCTAAGATACAAGATGGGCAGCAGTTCCAAAAGATGGGGATATCTTACATGATAGCCTTCAATATCTAGGCAAGCTTTTATCTGTGGGGTGTTAAATGGGTAATGACCCAACTGGGAGAAAACTGGGTTAAAAGGTTAAAAACAGGGGAAAAAAGTATCCTATAAAGCCTAAAAGACCCATTCCTGATCATACACGATTCCATAATTTGCTCTAAGGGTGTGGCAAGGCAAGAGAAACAAGTCTGTGCATTGATCTTTTCAGGTCTCAGGCTAAGAAGAGGATAGACTAGTAGCACAACCCTAGACAGCCTGGACAATACAACCAGAGATACCCTGGGGGACACAACCCAATGAATGTTTAATGTACAAACAGAAGACCACAGAAACAACAGTGGGAGTGGTCGAACAGGATAACAGTTTCCACAGAATAAATGTCTTTGCACAGATCTAGATACAACACAATAAAAGGATAAAAGTGGACTTTGTAAGAGGGCACTAACATGTAAAACAGGATAAATTATTAACAGTGGAACTCAGATAAATCAGAGAAATGGAAATGAGACAAAGAGAACGTGTTTCTTTCTTTTAGCATCATGCTCATAGAAAAATGATCATTTCCTTACCACTCATAAATACGGAAATGCAAAAGAAGAAATCTATGAACTTGTACCTTTTGTTTGTAACCATATGCTTTGCTAAGGAGTTTCTTCATTATACAGTCACATGCATCTGAGCAGTTACTTGTGATCTTCATATGCATATTCCTCATAAACATAAATAGACCGGCGGGATATTATACTTAAAGGTTGCACCATAAATGCAGACTCTTTGGAAAGGGCGGAATTTGGTTTTATTTTTTAACATTTAAGTTGAAGGACCTCAAAAACCACTGTACAAGTTTCTGTCCAGCACAAGGAGACAGGACGTAATAATAGCCACTTGGAGCCTTCCACCGCTACAGCACACATGGAAAAAAAAACAAAAAAACAATTATGCAATGACTCAAATAAAAATCACAAGTCACTGCTGTGTTCTCCACAACATGAGTCATGGATGACATTAACTTCTTCTTTTCTTGAATGGAAAGAAACACAAAGGCACAAGTTGCCCCTTACTGTTTCAATCTAACATTCAGTCACTCTCTTACTCCCACTTCTGTTTGCCTCAAATCTACAAACTTTCAACCGTACCCACAGCACTCAGGACCTGTACAACCCACTTTCCCTCCAACACTTCATTTCTCATTATTCAGCATTTCCATGGGGGAAAAAAATCATTACCTTTTCATTATTTACTTAGCAAAACAAGTTTTATGTGTTCTTGGCCAAGCTGATGTTACTAATGAATTTCAGCTTTTTAGTTGCTAGTACATGGCATGCATAGAGAAAACGTGAACACACACACACACACACACACACACACACACACACACACACACACACACACACTTCTTTGTATGCAGTAAACATCTCCAGAAGTTGTTTCTCATATGAGGTTAGAGGGAATGTGATGAGAGAGGCTGAGCTGAATGAAGGCCAATGATCAAAGTCGGAGAGATGTGGCACTCATCTGACTTGAACTAAGCAGTGAGAAAATATCTGGTCTCAATCAATCCGGATCTGGGACTACTGAAAATCAGAGCCAATGCCGGAGGTTCATGACCATATAATGACAGTCTGGGGTTGGGAGCTGAAGAGGAAATAAGCGAAAGATTCCATAACTGCAAGAATAAAAATCCCATTCATTTAAATACACTGCGAGATGTGCTTTTAGTGTAAACTTCACCCATCTATGCTACCATTATCTACAGACGATCACTGATCTACCAAACTGTACCTCTTCCTACCTTTTTTGCTGCTGCGCCAGAAACGGTCTCCTAGAATATCGCCCATACTCAGAGAGTTTGTTGACCGAAGTGCCCGAACGAACTCTCTTCCACTCCACAAAACCACCACTAGCACCCTGTACTGATGGTACCACCCCATTCCTACCAGCCTGTCAAGATTTTGCTGTTTGATGGGAAAGAAACCAGAGCAGATCGGGCCAAACCGGAGCGACTAAGAAATAAAAAAAAAAAAAACAAGGCCTCCTTTTCTTCTTCCCACAAACACAAATACATGGACTCCATAAATCTGTCCAAATCCCCAACCTTTTCCGTTCTTCTCAAGTCCATACATCCATTAGCACCACAGAATAGTTTCACAGACACTGGCTACATTGTTCACAGTAATAAATTTAGCGTGCAGTCACTGACACCGTCTAAAAACTTTACAGAGAATGAGCACAAAATAAAAGAATTTCTGGGGTTAGGGTCACAGCACACTTGGCAACCCAGATATAAAACATATAAATGGACTGAGAGTGTAGATTGTTGCGTAAGAACATAAAATTATAATCTCACCAGGACAAGTAAAAGGCACATTACACCCTGAACTTTAAAGTGGAAATAGTGGTACAAGCACTGTTACCATGGAGTTTTACAGACACAAATGTTATTACCATGGAAACCACACAATGAGTCTGCTCTGTACCTCTGTAAATACTCCTGCTTTAATAAAGTGTGTGACATTTTTCAGGAAGTGAAAGCTGATGTCACTAAACAAATTATGCATGCCAATGAAATCTGCACTCCATGTGTTTTAAATGTGGTAGGCCAGGCACATCTGTGTAAAAGCTGCTCCAACTTAGAGCTTTAACACGATCATTTCTTATATACAGGTAACAGATGGACATCATTACCAATCAGGTCATCAACTATGAGCAATACCCAGTCGCCCCACTCCAACCACCACCCCATGAAATGAAGTTTCTCTTATATGGGTTGTGTTTTACGGTTTCACCCAAATGAGGATGGGTTTCCATTTTAAGCCTGGTTCCGAGTTTTTCCTTGCCACTGTCGCCACGGGCTTGCTCATTAGGGATGCGTAGGGGGTTGTTTAAATTACTTTTATTATGTAAAGCTGCTTTGAGACAATTTCAATTGCAAAAAAAGCGCTAAACAAATAAAACTGAATTGATTTGAATCATAAAATTCTTGGGTTTTTAATATGACAAAAAATATAATATCATACATTTCTGTGACACAAAACCTGTACCAGAATTTATTATTTTAAAACTTCTCACAACTTAAAAAACATTGAGTTTTTATAATTTTACAAATAATTTAAAAAGTACTACGCCATAATTGATTAAGATAAAAATATAATTTTAACAGCCAGTCTCAGGTGGACGCTTGTGTTAACCATCGTACTTAAACCTAACGTTTGTTTGCACATCTAAAGCAAGGTACTCATAGTAGTTCAAAGTCGTTCGATATAAAATTTATCATATAAGATTAGCCAAAGGAAATTATACAACTGTTGTCTAGACAAAGATGTCAATCAAATGTGTTTGCCTCCATTTTACGAGCTCATATCTGCTTTTCGAATGAGTGAGTGGGTTGGCCGACAGGACAGAAAATGGCTGGTGAAGAGAATGCCAGGCGAGTGGTACGCACGCCACCCAGAGACACACACACACCAGAGGTGTTTACACACTGCTGACCCAAAGCAGACCAAAGTTTAGATATCACATCTCACCAACACAACAGCAGTATTCATTACATTATAAATGAAAATGTGATAAAAGAGACAGATAATATAAAGAATGCAGTGATGAGCAGCAGTCGTGTTTGAGAAACACCATGAAGCACTTGAAATGTTTAGCTGTTGAGTCAGAAAGTGTTGAGCCGCAACAGGGTGTGTTGAGGCAGCTCCTGTGGTTGCTATGGGAACATGAATCAGAGGCTGTCGGTTGGGCAAATTTGCTGCCTGCACTGGACTGGGGTAATCGGATCACCTCTGTTACTCCTGGCAACGGCAAAGCAAAACTGACAAACGATAAGCTTACTGACAGTGACGCTGTAAATTTGTGTGCAACGCTTGGAGCATTATTTTTAGACGTTGCGATAACTGCCTAGCAAATTCCTCAACCTCTCTGAACAAAAACCGAAAATGCTCACACGGCCACACACACACACACACACACACACACACACACACGCAAACTGAAACGCAGGCAGGCAGACATACACGGAATAAAGTGATTTAAAATGAAACTCTGCCCATAAAAATGCTGCATCTGGAGAAAATAATTCAGTTGCATTCCTTCTTCAAGCTTGGAAGGAGTTTGGAAATAACGTCCAGCTGAACTGCTATGTGGGTTTTTTTCCTTCTCTCACGTCCAAATAAAGTTTCCATAGCATTATCACTACGGTGGCTTTAGAACTACATTTCAACACATCGCTGATAGTTTTATCATGTCCTGAGATGACTAATATCCACGTCATGGGTCTTATACTGCTGGAGAAAATCTGTTAAAGACAGCACTTTAAAACTTAATAAAGCTCTTCAAACAATGCTCACATACCGACAGGTGAAAAGAGAACACGTCACGTGACATTTTTCACAAATAATTAAACTATTTATAGACTTATTTAAACAATAATAATAATTCAAAGACCAGTAACAGTAGTAAAGGTCGGTAGCTTTATCTCCTTTAAAAAAATGTTGTTTTTAAGGGTAAAAGGCAGGTAGTTTTCTCACTTATTTAGCAGAAAATGTCCTCTTTGAGTGTTATATTAATCTTTGACTCATGTTTGGCTATTCTCAAAAAAAACTGCCAGTAGTTCCACAGCTGACACCATAACAAATAACACATTTAACCAGATACCCTTTTATTTATCATCTGGTTTACGGTTGACTAATTTGAAACCATACAAGTAATAAAGTGATAAGAGCCTTGGTGAGAATGTGGTTTGTCATTCCTGCTCTACTTCTGTTGAACCGATGCCTCATATTAAACAGACACACCCATCTCAGATAAGGCTGAGTGAATGTATTCAGGAGAAATATTCTCAGGAGTTGCAGGTGTGTTACGTTAAAGTTTAAACTACCACCCGCAGCAGTCTAAAACCCATAATACGATTTCAATAAACATTAAATAAACTTTGGACAATTTTCCCCCCAGGGCGCACTCAGTACTTCCTCAGAATTGACACACCCTTAAGGATTTACAGGATAATGCTCACATGTTGCTTTATAACTCAATATTGAAAGAGTTTTTTGTACAGCTACAGCATTAGAAAGAAAATACTATACCATTCAATTAATGTAATGTCAGACAGGGTGAGTCATTTGCATTCTCATCCTAAGAGATTTGCATGGAGGTCAAAAAAAAAAAAAAAAGAAAAAAAAGCTCCCAAACTGAATCATGCCAAAACCTCACCCATATCAAACGATGGACAGTTCCTAATGTTAGGACATTTCAACCCAGCCCAGCATTGTCAAAATTCCACTAAATATGCTTTTTATTGCTGAACAGAGCATGTTCTTTTACAGAGACAACCAGAATGCTCCTCCTTAGTGTCTCTTTAATGGCGACAGCGTTTAAACTAGGCTTAACATATAGTAAAGCACAAGGTGTGGCAAGGAAGCAAGCAACATATCCTTACAGTAAACATTCTTCAAATTACAGTATCATCTCACACAGCTTAGAACGAGGCTTTATATATTGAATGATTTTTCAATATAAGCTATGTTGTGTAAAATATTATTCATGCATTTAACGGGATCTCCAAAGACAAACAATACAAGATCTTGGATTGAAAAGGGGTTACTTCCACCGAGAAACATCTGTGTACTTGAATGATTTTTTTTTAACCAAACATCCAATCAGTGCTATGCCAATGATCACGAAGCCTCAATCGATCACAGGCTTTACTTCAAAAGGTCAACAGAGATGTGGATAAAACAATAAAATATTTGTACATGTTTCAGAAAGCCAGCCAAAGCTAACAACCTCCAGTTGTTTGGCAGTTGGGTCTGTGATAACCGTGACCACTAACACGTACCAGAAAAGAAGGTGACACTGCAATCCAGTAGCTGATATACCAGAAAAGAGCAGGTCAACAACTCTTTCAAGTCTTTCCTCGGGCGGTGCTATTAAAATGATTTACACCTTTGTCATGTATGTGCAAGTCTAAAGTTTGTGTTCAAGCAGTAATCTTTTTCTGAAGTGCTCGGAGACATTCACACGTTTCCCTCTGACAGAATTTGTTCCAGATGGCTTACCATGCGTTCAGTAATGCTCCCATCCTATTCTGACTTTATTGTGAAGAATCTGGCTAGCAGATCAGAGACCCATCCAACATGTGCAAA
>JBCNYG010000020.1:16618291-16628805 GCA_039654305.1 Porochilus rendahli
GAATAATATTTTCACAGCACCCTATACATGTAAACACAGTCATGTAAAACTATTCCTTTTGTAAACTTAATTTTTGTAATATTCTGTTTTAATATTAAAAGCAATCATAATCATATAAGCTTTATCCTGCTCTCAAATACTCAGAAGCTTCGGTTGTTCTCATAAGATTCATGTATGTTGCTCCTGAGTTTATTTATTATTTTGTTTTTTTCTTTGTTTCAGAATGACAATTGGGAAAAACTAGTAAACTGCTTTTGATTTCATTTCAGCTTTTACTTTGTTGTTGTTTAGAATGTTTCATTAATTTGATTGTTTAAATGAATGTGAACTTACGACAAACAACCAATATAGAAGAGTGAAAACACATCCTTCCATCTACCCATCTATTATCTGTTCCTCTTATGGCGGGGGAACGCTGAAGCTAATCTTAGTTAACCTTGGGCGATAGGCGGGGTTACACCCTGAACAGGTCGCTAGTCTATTATTGGACTGGCAAAATACTTGCTGTTTCAAAAGTTTTTCCATTAATTTTTTTTTCATTCCGAAACAAACAAATAAACAAACAAAGCCCATCATACACAGTAATACAATGGTAAATTAGTCAGAACTAATTGATTATTGTAAACAAACAGGGCTTGGCTGCTGTAAGACCAATGTGGCCTATAAAAGTGCAGTATTAAAGCGAGCCATTGAGTCTAACAGGTGAGGGTTGTGATGAGCAAGGTGAGGAGGATGGAATGATGGCCCAATGAAATGTTAATGGAGCTACTGTTAGCATTCATGAGGAAGAATGGGCTGCCTGAGCTCGAGTTGTAAGAGCGTGTACCTTCGCATCCACGCTCTATCTGCCCACTGCGGAACAGAGCGTCATTGATCAGGTCTGGCAGACGGCCGTTTAGGTCCACCGACGCCAGGCAACCTTTAAAGCCCTCCCTCGAGGCGACCAGTTTGGGCAGGCTGTTGTACATGTTGGGTCCCAAACCAGCAATGAAAAGATCGCCTGGGGAAAAAGGTCAATAGATTTATTGATAGATTCAAGACATTGCTTGTCTTGTCCATTGTTTCAGACACCAAAACTGATGGTGGCCTTTAAAAGAAGTTAAGGGTTAGAATAATGTCACTGGTCATATTCAGAGATGGTAACTTAAGAAAAAAAAGATATAAAAACAAGGATATAACATATGGACTGCAGAAGCTTATCAAATGTATTACAATAATAATTACATTTAATAATTTCATTGTTTTTATTATTTGGTAAAATTTCTGCATTCCGATATTGGATTCAGCTCATATACCTTTAAGGTCCAGGTTCTTGGCACCGTTAACAACTTGACTGACAACCTTGGCATCAACTTTGAGGGTATGCAGATTGCTGTTGTCTCTGGTGATGACCACGTGATGCCACTGGTTGTCATGCAGTGCTCTGTCACTATTGCCTTTAATGAGGTTTGGGCCGTTACCGAGGTCAAACACGTAGTGAATGTACCTGAGAAGAGAAATCGAGAACATCTGTCTGGCTTCATAATCAACCACTTAAGCTTTAATTACCATATACCACATTACCCAAACTAAGGAAAATTTAATGCTTTGGCAAACACTTCTACTTCTACTACTACTACAAATAACAACTATACTTCACAGGTTACAGAACCCTATAGATGGTTTTCCTTTAGGAAAAGATACCAAACATTCTGTTTAATAAAAAATCCTATTTTCTAACAATGTTGTAATGGTAGAACGTTTGGAACTCTTCAACGGAACCCTTCACAGAACCCTACAAGAAAAGGCTATCGTCACCATCCAAAAGTTCATGTTATTGATCTTTATATGGTACAACATTAGATATTTTAAGGAAATCCTCTTTAGAACTATCAGCCTCATTTGATTGCAACATTATCCTTTTTGGTGATAACCACTGATTCTTACTGCCCCAAAATTTTGGACACCATGTGTGGCACCAAATGCGATGGCAATATTTTCCTGGCTTTGGTCATAAACTCTCATGAATATATACATGTTGAGTATTTCAGTGTAATCTATTCAGTCTTAAGGTTGCATCGTACCCTTTCACCAGTTCCACAGCTATAAAGTCGCTCCCGTCGCCACTGTTGAAAAGGATGATGCCGTCCGCTGAAGTGGTCTTGAACTGGAAGAAAAGGTGCATGGAGGTGTAGGCCTGCAGTGTGGCCAGACTCAGGTAGCTGCTCCTTGCTTTGAAGGTCACTGGATCGGCAATAATGGAACGCATGCCGAAGCGTGCGTTCAGCTCGCAGTAGTCGATGTCACCATTTTTGCACAGGTCAATGTACAGCAGGCCGTTGAACCTGAGGCTCTGCAAGTGGCCAATGAAGCTGGATGGAATGTTCGAAACAAAACGACGCTCAGTCATCACGCCTGTCTCGATGTTGTGGAACTCCAGGCGTGTATGGTCGCCCACCATCTGACCTGCAACCCAAGCAGGTTGGGACAAGAAGAGAAGAAAGAAAAAGGCCGCTATACTCCTCCTTCGACTGACTTCACACTGCAGCACAAACATTTTTTTAATGTTTCATATTATAGGGCTGTGTTCCAATACTGTTTACACAATCGTCGTTACTGACTGGGGAAATTCCCCATTATCATCGCAACACATCATAATAGTAATGCAAGGGCAACATGATGAAACTTAACCAACTCTTCATAAGAAGAACTTACCTTTTCTTTCCATGGAATATGATAAAATGTTTTTTGAAAGGTACTAAAATACTACTTACGTAATAATTATTCACTAATAATTACATTATCCCATCTTTACAGGGGTACTTTTAAAGTGAAATGAAAGGCAAGCCATCCAAACTCTCCTATGACACATGAACATATGCATGTTCTTATCCTCTGCTAAAATCTTTTTGATAGTTTGCATTAGGCAGTTTCAAAAGACTGCTGTTTCATTTTCACATGTGCACGAAATCGCGGCAGTAGGCTGTGCATCCATCAGTTCATACTATAAGGAAAGATAATGGCAAAAGTAACAGTATACAGATATTAAATTAACAAATCCAATATAAACTGGTGAACTAATAAAAGCCTGAATATAAAAGCCTGGGCACATTTACATAATACGAGCTGGCTCATGAACATGAATGAATGGACCTGCTGTTCGTTTTGTCCTACAATAACAATTGAGCTCTTTGAGATGAAAGACGTATATATGATGTATGCACGGTTTTATTGAATTTGGGTTAAATTCCCCTTTAAGTATTCATCAGAACCATACAAAATCTACAAAATGCCAAATATTGCAAGCATGCTTTATTTTTTATATGCTATATGAATTATATAGTGAATTGAACCATGAGTGCCGGCTGACTTAAAGCCATTACACCTCTGAGTCAATCAAGATGCATATAAAACAGTATTGGAACCCAGAACACTTTTTTTTTTATCCTTGAAAAGAGCCCACCATGCACAGGAGGTCTTTCTAATTCTGAAGAGAAACATCCCGATCTAAGAGTGTGGCTTGTTCCATCAAAATACAGCACATTTTATCTTTAAAGGCCTCAGAAGCCACAGAATGTTCTTATTCCTTTCCCACAGCCCTGCTGACTGAATGCAGCACCATTTGAAATTGTTATCACTTCTATCAATCTTAACAAGGAAGCAACCTGCGATACTATGTTTTTTTTTCAGGTGAGGAAATCTGTTGTCTTTCAGATTCAAAACCAAGTGAAGTACCTTCAGCTACGTCATCGTCAACAGTGAGCTTGTAGGTTTTACCGCGCCGGATCACCCGCACCGTATGCCACTCATTGTCATTGAGTTTTTGTCCAGCATACAGTGTCTCTGGTCCTTTGCCTGAGAATGACGGTCATGAAAAGTTAATGCCATTCTTAATCAATCACTCTCAATCCAACCTTTGCTTTCTATCGCTTTGGGAAGCACCCTGGAAATTGTTCTTTATCTTTGTTCACAACTCAAAAGCCAGATGGATTTAGAGATAATTCCTACATCTGTGATATTTCTGACTTATACATTAAAAATAAATAATGGAATAGTTCTGATAGAAAGCAGAAGTTTGATTCAGAATGTTTTTTATTGCAAAAAGAGAGAAAAAAATTATTTGTTTGAACAGTATGCAACATTGCTAAATAAAGAAACAAGCTGCAGGATTGAAAAAATCTACCTAACCTAACCAAATGGCTTTTACTCATTAAGAGGTTTGATATACCACCCACTCTGATTTATTTTCCTTTTATAGTACAATAGTTATATAAGCTATAAAAAAGTGATAGAATCTTCTAATAAAAACTTTTGCATCACACAGTACCCTAGAATACAGAATTCTGTATGCATATGCTTAATAGCACTTGTTATTGACCCCAAGGCTTTTGCCAAGTCTATAAGATCATCAGGACATTTTCAAGGATATTCACTATACGTAAAACCTTATGCATCAGAACCAAATCGTACAAAAGATTTCTCTAAATTAGCAGCTTACTGCTTCTGGTGATTTAACTGCACTCCATTAGGCAAACCAGATGGGGTTCAGACAGATGTTGACTACCATTAAATAGGAATCATTTCATATTAAGGGCTCACATAATCTGTTGTGCCGTTGTGCCTCTGGATCATGCTTTTGACCTGGGTTTTCCATTCACCACCTTTCACTTGTTGATTAAGGTGCTAATTTGTATCACCAGGCTGTCTTGTTAATTTAGTTACCTGTTTTGCTGCAAAGATCTTGTGTGTGTGTGTGTGTGTGTGTGTGTGTGTGTGTGTGTGTGCCGAGGGTGGAATGATGATGATGAGCTCAAAGGAATGATTACATCATCACACCAATTATATCCAATCCAATTATAACAACCATCAAGATCTCAAATGTCCATACTTCCTAAGGTGGCCTCCAATTTTTTTTCCTGATTCCTCAAATTTCAGGAGGTTTGATGAAAAATAACCACGTTAAAAATTTTTGGGCCTATAAAATAAGTCTGAGTGGTCCCCCAGCGCCCTTCAATTTTGCACATTTTGACCGAGATTTGGCGATATTTGAATTTTCAGTATCTTAATTTTTGGATCAATAATCTGTTTAACATTTAATCAGTTCATGTAAATTAATAATACAACATATTTTTATATATGTAAAGTGTAGTTGTATCCATGTTTTGTTAAAAAAATGCATCAGTATGTACGTCAGTATGTATGTTATTATTCATAAATAACATCGGAAATGTGCACTTTTTCCACACGTTTTGTTTTAGCCTCTATGTAATAAATATATTGCTGTGAAAAGCCTAATTTGTATTGGATATCTATCTCAAGACAGGGAGAAATTTACCAATATTTTGAGACTATGGACTTGTTTGGAGTGGCTGTTCCACAGGCAAGGTGTGCTGTGAGCAAAGCTCCACCCCTGATTACACAAGTTATAGTTACTAATATAGTAGGCCAGAAACAGTGTCTGCCAGTAACAGACACAAATGATAACTATAACTTGTGTATGTGGGAATGGAGCTTTGCTAACAGCATTCCTTGTCTGTGGAACAAGCTACCAGTTATTAGTCACTTAAAATGAGTCCATAGTCTTAAAATGTGGCCGCCTTCAATATTTCTCAGTCTTGAGATAGATATCCAATACAAATTAGGCTTTTCGCAGCAATATATTTATAAAACTTTTCAAAACATGGTGCTTTTGCATGAAATAATTGAAAAATGGTATAAGTTCGCATCTAGGATGTTATTTATGAATAATAATGACAAGTATATAATAATGATTTTTTTTAATAAATCATGCCATCATGGATAAAACAACACTTTTTATATATTAAAACATGTATAATGAATTTACATGGTCTTATTATATGCTAAACAGATTATTATTCCAGAAAATAAGTTACTGAAAATGAAAATATCGCCAAATTTTAGTCAAAATGGGCAAAATTTTTAATGGGATCCAGGGGACCACTCAGACTTATTTTACAGGGCTGGAATTTTTATAATGTATAATTTATTTACATTTTGGGTAATTTTTTCATCAAATCTCTGAGCTGAATTTCCATAAGACCGATTTAAGCAATACCTATCAGAGCTAAAAGATAAAAGAATCTGTAACTAACAGATTCCTCCAAACAATCAAGTTCCCTGAAACCTTTTCTTATTTGTTTCCATAGGCTGTGTTAAGTCACTTATCCCCATCTGTGGGAATGTCGCTTAATGACGAAAAGCCGCATTCGCTCAGTAAATGGTGAGTAAAAATGCCTATTTTATAAGTTCTAAGACCGCAAATAGGAAAATGAATAGTGTTTAAGCTCTAATTGGTTATTGCTCGTATTGCTTGCATGAAAGTTCCGCTCAGCTGAACTCTCCAGCCACATCATGTCACTTGAGAAAGTTTTGCCTTTTGCTGGCAGTCTTTGAATTTGCATGGTCACATGTAACTCGTGTGAATCCTGAAAAAGTATCCTTAGATCAGCAGTGTACAAACCTAAGATTCTGCATGCAGTTGTGGACAGCACAGTGGATCGTACAGCGTGACTTGATGATGCTGTAACTTTGTGGTTTACCAGCAGAGGACAGTGTATTCCAGTCAATGCAGCAGAGGCCGAGCTAATTAAGGGGGCAATCACCAGTGCGATTACTAATGGTCAAGGTAATTAGTGGCTTAATGGAGTATTAGCAAAGTCAAATTTGACTTTAAACATGAATTTTATTAAATTTTGTTTATTAAAAAGTTAGCTTGATGTGATAAACACATTAATGCCCACAACTGCTATAGACAATAACAGTCCCTTCAAAGATCTACAAACTGATTTCTTTATTCAGTTTGTTTTGTTTGATTTTTAATTTGATTGGATTTTTCTTTTGATTCGAAGATCTACGAACTGACCATTTGCATATTTGCATTAATTAACATGCAAGCATATTAACTGAGCATATAAAATTTTGATTGAAAAATGCTTCCTGAAAATTGTATGTTAAAATAATACAAAGTTAATGCAACCAAAAAGCAGGTAATAAATCTGCGATAATCTGTTTTGGTATATAAGTTATGGTATAAAGGACTAAGTTTTGATAATGAAAAGATCAATCGAGATACACATCTTAAAATGATGGAATGGTTTCTCAAAATGATGAGCAGAATCACGGGTTGGAAGACCTGTGTAAAGGTGTTCAGTCCCATGTAACTCATGAAGAAGACGCACAGTACATTCACACGTTATTTTTTTTGTTCGTGCTGCATTTTGAATGGTCTTTTAACAACATCTTCTATCTTCTAATTGGCAGTGGATAAAAGGCACAATTATTTCAACAGGTACTGCAGTTACAATTTGACAATTCTGCAAGTCTGGTTAAGTAGCAACAAGCTGCACCACTCTCGCCTAAGAGTTCACAAGTTTGAGCCTCGATGTGTGGACCCAGCCATCTGTGGTTGGGAGCCTATGAGGGCCAATTTGCAAAGATCTCAGGAGGGAGGGGTAGAATATGTTGTCCTTGCTGTCACAAACAAGTGAGATAAGCTAATCGCAGGTGCCTGTGAGCAAATGCATACAAGAGGGTAGATCTCATAATGTGTTATGCCAGCCTTGAATATCTGTGTGCAACCAGGTGGCATCAAGTTCCTCAAAGGAAGCAAGTGCTTGCCATCAACCTCCCAGAGTTGTATACAACAAAAATATGCTACAACTATAATTAGGGAGAAAATCACCCCTAAAATTTAGGAACTTTGTGTAAAAAACATTGTGTGGACTTACAATGAATTAGTAAAATGCTGACTTTATCTTAACAACACTAGCCCTATTTAAAGAGTATGGCAGAAGTAAGTTAGCCAGCTTTCTGCATTCCAACAATAGTTACACTGCCAATATTTGCAACTTTTTCTTCACACATCCATTACAATTTAAAAACAGGTTTATGATAAAAAAAATATACAACAATGCTTTTAAATCACAATGACAAGTGTAAGTGTTATAATAGATGTGTTATAATAAGTGTTATAATAGATCCAAATTTATTTGTAAATTAAAAATAATTTATAATTTCTATTGATAATAATATCCAGAAAAATCCAAAGGACACCAAACTCTGCTAACTAACTTGTTTTAGCTGTACAGTTAAATGATTCTGCGATTGTAAGTACTTTAGTTAAAGGTTATATAATTAATAACTACAATAAAAAGCATTAGTTGAAGAAAGTTCTGAAATTTTAAATTTTAAGTCTGTCTATATATATATATATATGTATACAGTATATATATATATATGTGTGTGTGTGTGTTTTGTAAATTTTTGGTGAACATTTTAACATACTTGGAACTTGGAATTATTAGTATTTTTGTAAGTGTTGTGCAAATGGAAAGAAAATGTACTGTCCATTTTTTTTCTGAAATTCATGTGATTGTTTTTACTTTAGGTTTAAGAAGATTTTTTTAATGTTCAACAACACTGTTGTTATAAAAAAACATTTGGTGCAGATTTCTGTGAAAGTGGAAACAAAGGTTGTTCTATGTGCATTTTGAATTGAAGTTAAAATAAAGTTTAAAAGTATTTAGCTCCAACAGGACTGTGGCAACATCTAGTTGTACAAAGTTTGTTCTAATCTATTATATGTTTAAGGAAAACAGTCTGCTGAGAATATGACCAAGTGGATTTAAGATAGCAACTGATGCTAACTGTCGCAAAATAAATAAATAAATAAATAAATAAACAAATCACAGCTTGAGTTCAGTCGGTTCTTTCCTTAAAAAAACTAAAGTATTATTTAAAAGTTAAGTGATGTTCTTTTAAGTAAAAAGTTTGAAAAAAAATCACATCAAACTCTCAATTCAGATCAGAAAACTGGTATAATGACTGACTAAGCAGCAGCGATGGTCACGGTGAGCTCTTATTAAATCAGAAATGATTGATGGCATAAAAAGTAACCCATGGTGACAAATTAAATTCCAACAAATGCAGATGTATGTTCGGGAGGCATAATCATACTTGTCACTTAGATGTCAAATCTGAAATAGCTCACCTTATATAAACGTGCTCCTTCTCTCTAATAGCCCTGCTTATATAAATGCCAAGTATTGTTTTATTACCCATAACAGAATACTAGTTCAATTAATAAAAATAAATGAAATTTATAAAAATATATTAATAAAAAAATTTAAGTTTTTTTTCTGTATTGCATCTCACTGTACTACTGTTATTATGTATATTTATTTCTCTGAATTTCTGTGTATTTTGTATTATTTCATTACACTTTTTCATTTTTCTGAGTTCTATATTTTAAATGGTTCTATTGCTTATAACTAGTGCACTCCATTAATTCATTTATTATTGTTATTTGATAACAATATAATATTGTGTGTATTTTATTTTTCCTACCTTTAAGTCAATAAAAAACTGACCTTGGTTTTTTGCTCAGTACTTTCATGAAAACTTTATAACTAACATTTTTATCTGGAAATCTTCTTTAATTTATTTTATGTAATTTTTAGAAAAATAAGCTTTGTTTATAAGTTGTAAGGAGATTATGGCTAGTGGGACACTGCATTCAGAGCAACCCCAGACCATCACTTTACAACAACCATGTCAAGCCCTCCACCATTGTCTTTTCTTTTATTTTGTGACTTACAAATTTTCTTTGTGGCCCAAAAATATTAAACTTGAATTCATTTACCTACAGCACCTTGTCCCCAATCGCACAATCGTTCCGTTGCCCCTTTAATCTTTTTCTTTTACTGAGTAGTTTCAGGTACGTTTTTTGCCCCTGCAACTTTAGGAGTTGCCTCTTTACTGTTGAAGTTAAGACTGGAGTTTTGTGGATACTACTGAACAAAGCTGCCATTTGAGAACCCTTCAGGCTTCTGATTCTCAAACTAGAGACTCTGATGTACTACAGACTTTGATGATGCTATTGCACAGTTGTGCACCAGAGCCTGGGACATCTCTTTCCCTCCTGGTTAGAGTCAGTTTGTGATGTTCGCTATAAGGAGTATGTCGTATCATTATATGATATCTTCAATTTCTTAGCAGTGTCTAGACTGTCTTTCTGATCAGTTTTTATTTTACAAAAAAAGCTTTTCTTTTAAAAGCAAGGAAATTTCTAAGAGATCCCAAACTTTTGAATGGTAGTGTATACTATAATTATATATTTTTTTATGTTATTTTAAATGTTATTTTTATTATCTAATTATAACCACTAACAAGATGATTTGTTTACCATTCGTTTTTCTGTTTGTTTTAGCAAGATTACACAAAACATTATTTGCAGTACTTTATTAAAGTTTTACCAGAGGCCGTGCTTTACTCCATTTGAAGACAAATGGAAGACTCCATTCATTCATTAATGAACCGCTTATTCCTAATTGGGGTCGCGGGGAGGCTGGCGCCCATCTCAGCCGACTCTGGTCGAGGGCAGGGTACACCCTGGACAGCTCGCCAGGCCATCGCAGGGCCATCAGTTTTACAACTATTGAACAGCCAATTAGCCTACTGTGCATGTTTTTGGACTGTGGGAGGAAACCGGAGTACCCGGAGGAAACCCACACAAG
>JBCNYG010000020.1:16666888-16680244 GCA_039654305.1 Porochilus rendahli
AAATTGCAACACAAACTAAAACCTCAAGTAAAATTTTTCTCCTAAATTTGCACTGTGGTTACTCGGCCACGTTGATGATGAAGATGATGCAGTAACTGCCTTTTTTCAGAGAGTGTCAGGAATGTGCAGTAAAGCCAGAAATAAAACAAAACCTCTGTGTAATCGCTCGACACAACTGTCTCTGAAAGGCTGAACATACAGTCTGGGAGAGGAAGAAATCAGCCACAGTCTCCTTAACACCATCATGTCTTTTAGGCATGAGTGTTAGAGGTGCTCTTTCTCTCTGTATTACAAAAAGTAGTCCAAAATAAGATCACAAATAGTCGACTGTAAAAAAAAATACCATGCGGATGTCTTTATTTGTTACTTTAAAGATTCACACAGTATTTAGCTCTGCTAGAAACATTCACAGCAGAAAACAGCAGTGTAGTAGTCATTGCTCTCTAGTGTATTTGAGTCATATCCTTTGTCTATGACCTTGCTGTGAGTGTGTGAACTGTGTAAAACTGGCTTTTAAACACACAGACACACACACACACACACACACACAAACACACAGATGCAGTAAAGTGTAAACCAAGCAGCCGGATTGAAGAGGAAAGGATCGATAGAGCTAATCTCTGCAGAAGTGACATCGGCCTGGTCCCATGAACACCATTGTCTAATCGGCTGCATTATTAATATCCCCCGAGACCTTTTGCACAATCGTGTGGTATGAACTGATATGGAGTCGGTACTGATCGATTCGCTGTGTACAGAGATTCAAAGGTAAGGGAATGTGAGAAAGAGGGGGAACGAGCAAGGAGGGAAAACGGGTTGACAGGAGTGATGTAAGCATGACTAGCTATTCCTCAGTGCTAAATACAAGCATTCACAGGATTTTTCCAGGTTTGCATGGATTCTATTCAAACTATTAAAATACAAATAACTAACTAGACAATCTGAGGTTTGTTTATTTATTTATTTACTGAAAAGAAAAATGCAGTTATAATTAAACAAAAAACAAAAAACAAACAAAAAAAAAAAAAAACCACAGGAATAAAGACTAGACACACCAAGATGTACCAGCCACCCATCCACACACACAGACACTGACCTGATCTTCCATCTCTTTGGATGTCCACGTGGTACCATGTCCCGTCGTTTACTTTATTCTGAGTGGCTTTGACCTTGATAGTACCCGAACCCATGTCAAGCAGCAGGTACAGACTCCCATCCAGCAGCTCCACTGCAAAAAAGTCCACCTTGGTGTTCTTCTGGTTCTTCCTGTCTTGTGGCTTGCCATGAGTGAACAGGATCAGTCCGTTGGGCTCCGAGGTGCGGAAGTCGAACGAGATAGAGCCCATGCGTTTGGTGTTCCACTTCGGAAGGCTGATGTAAGCTTCGGGTGTCTCGAACGAGATCGGGTCCAATGTGGCGACGTTCTCACATTTGAACACGACATCTCCCTGAATCTTCATCTTAGGATCGACGATGCGCGCCAGCCGAGAAAGCTCCAACCGGATATCGTTGTTTTTGTACACAACCTGCAGGAACAGAGAGAAATAATTAGCATGGCAAATTAATGCACTAGTTAATATTATACAAATTCAAGGTAATTACCATTTTTAACACCATTGTTAACACAAGAGGTATGCAACAGGTCCACGATAGTTGTGGGTGTGCTGTACAAAACCCATGTTGTGCAACAGAAAATGCAGTGGTGGACTCTTGTTGTGGAGTTTGACTTCAGGTCAATTATCTCAGTTTGGTGTGCGATGCCTGACAACGTCCTACAGCTGTGTTATGATAGACATGCGGAATTCATTCACTGTTTGAACCATTCGTTGCGCTCAGAATAACACGGTTCTCTTACAGTAGCCCTATTATTGGTGCATGTTAAAGCCACAACATTTTTATGACAGTGTTAGGTTCAGCATACAGAAGCATTATATGTAAGTAACATATGCTCAACGGTCATATGTCAACTGAGTATCTCAATACCATGTAAGGATTTCATACAAACATTGCACTAATTGATTCCCAGATCTGATCTTTTTCTCCACAACAGATGAACAACACATTTTATATTTGAACGCAACTATGCAACTTTCAAATCCTCCTCATCCAAGCCTACATCAGTTTCTTCTGTCTAAGCTTTACTTAATCCATTTGCAATTGCAGGTTGTTTGCAGGGGCTTTATTAATAAATATTATAAGTATAGGCATCTTTTTAAAAAGTATTATTAAATATGTTTGCTGTTGCATTTGAAGCAGAATTATTATATTTATTTTTGTCCACCCATCCATCCATGTTATTCATTCCTGGCTCCTCCTGGGGAGTCCCAAGGCGTTCCCAGGCCAGACAGGATATACAATCCCTCCAGCGAGTTCTGGGTATACCCCAGGGCGTCCTCCCGTTTGGATGTAGCGAAAAGATCTCTTAAGGTAAGCGACTAGAGAGCACTTTATTGTGATGCCCAAACCATCTCAACTGATTTCTTTTGATGCAGAGGAGCAGCATCTATACCCCGAGTCCCCCATATGTCCGAGCTCGTCACCCTTTCTCTAAGGCTGAGCAGTATTTGTTTTTTGTGATTTTATAAATGAATATATTGCTTTATTATTATTTGTAATATTGTTATTGTTATTACTATTAATATTATCATCATATTATTATTATATTAAAAATTATTTTACAGTTATTGCAGTCTAAAGCTCTCCCCCCCCTCATTAAATCGCACCCTCTCATAGTGTATTTCCATAGCACAATATTTCATATTCTGAACTTCAGAGCTCCATCCATACTAACACAGCTTCAGAGCAATGTTCCACGCAGTTCTTACTTTCCTTTGAACAGATATTCCTTATTTAATGGAACAGAAATAAAAATGCAACAGATGAATCTGCGGTGAAGTTCTGAACAGAAGTTTTGCTGTGCAGAATGCTGAATAGAAGGACTTAGTAAGACCGGAGCTAATACCAATAGGTCAGGGCATTGCTTCACAACGAATGCGTCTCAGTGGTAACTGACTACAGCTGAGGTAGAGTGTGTATCTGCGTCTGCTCTTCCTGATAGCTATGCTAATACAGTGAATAAAAAGGCAGAAAAAAGCTGCGATGGCAGTCTCACTATCTAAAGAGCGCAGGGGCACCAGACTTCCCCCTCGACTCATTAAAACACATTATGTCATGGCTAGGGGTTGTTTCTGTCAGGTAAAGCAGGAGTGAAAAAAAAAAAAAACCACTACTCCTACACCAACAGCACTTTGGAACTGCAAAGTCAGATTCTGTTGAGGCACAAAAACACCAGCTTTCCTCTCTCCGAAAGTAGATCTTTTCTGGACCTCAGGGGAGCCTGGATTTACTCTCAGATTAGTCGCAGTCATCAGCCACATTTCCCAGCCTTGAGATTATAGATAATCCTGGCTGTAAATCAGGTCATCACTCTCACGTGGCCTGAAGGAAAGTGCAAGCTGAAGGATTGTCTGCTGTCCCCGTGGAGGACGAGCTTCTCTTCCAGCAGCTTTTATCAGCGGGATCATAAATATCAGCATTCCTGCAGTGATCCATTCCTCAAGCGCAGTCATACATCACTCAAACTCAGTGGATCACGCACAAACATTCGCTACACTTCCATACGGAGGGAAACGGATTGCCGCCATCGTTGTTTTTGTGTCGAATGCAATATGAAACACTTTCCCTTAGTCAGTTATAGGGTTTGGTATTGACCCGCACTGTACCTGTTAAAAATACCACACACCAAAATGTTAATGTAAGGCTAATATAAATAAAAGGTATGATAGGGTGCCATTATCACTGGAAAAATTAACACTGATGCTCATTTACGGTTATCACAGTAAGGTGGATATGGCTTAAGTCCTGAGACGGAACATTGAGGAGAATATTCATTAATATCCACTGAGCCTGAGGTGAACATTTGTTTTATAAACTACATGGGAACATAAGCAATAAAGTACACCAAAACTATTTTTTATGCTTTATATTTTACTTATTTAAGCATTACTCTGAGTTTGTGGGGTGGGTTATGTCTATTAGTATAGATACTACCCAGGAATGGCACGATCTGATTGGTCCGATCTCTTGTGATGATACAATTTTTTTACGTAAAGACAGCATGACCCATATACAATCCCACCCGATTTTTTACTGAGGGGGACCCATACACCAAATTTGGTGATCCTATGTCGTTTCCTTTTAAAGTGATTGCACTAACAAATTGCACTGAAAGACGGACGGATGGAACCCATTTCTATAGCTCCCGCCTTACTGATTTTCTTTGCGGAGCTAGTAAACTATAAAAATGTATTATGTTTCCTCATAATACTAGCAAAACTCTGAAAAGAGGTTAAAGAGATGTTGCTACCCACTTTTAGGCTCTGCACCTGTCTGTGCTGGGGGCTCAGGTCTGTCTGTCATCATTTCAAATCGTTTCAAATCATAAGGCCGTAGTTATAAGTCTGGCAAATCAGCTTTCCAATAAATTATTGTAACTTTTTTACCCAGGAAAGCAGGTACTGCAGCTAGTACAAAAATAATAAAAAATCTGCTGTGTGTGACGTCAGACAGACCATACAGTTCCACTCACTGCCATTGTCTTCATCTACAAGACTTCTGTATAAGCGCGTGTTGGCTGGTAGGTGATATGCTTCGGAATTGTACAATTTAAACACAAACCGTGCTTCGTAGAAAAAAATATGTATGCTCATTAACTCCACAAAGAGATTAAACTGCACAAAGTAGGAAGGGTTTTGTGTGTGTACATGTTGACACGTTCTATTGTATATCGGACAGAGAGAGAGAGAGAGAGAGAGAGAGACTAACAAACAGAGAGACTAAGAAATATGTAGAACTGTAGGAAAAACAAAAATCAGGTTGTTTATGGATTAGTTTTTTCGATGTTAATGTGTAAAAATGATGACGCTACCTTGTCTTTGACTGTGACAAGCCATGAAGTGTCCAGCATTTTGATTCACACACTTTGCACTCAGAGTAGTGTTTTAATGCCCAGATAGGGGACAAATCAGATCATGCCATTCCCATGGAGAGAATATTAATATGCTTTATTCCTTTTATACAACAGCAGCTTGCCTGGGATTTGAGTCTGCTCTACGCTCAGTGCCTGTACTACTCCCGGTGTCTAAAATAATTAATCCTAAAGTTCTCTCAGCACAGTGTTGGCTTTCCAAAAGCAAATAAAAGTCCTAGACATTTCACACACTTTAAAATCTGACAAAAAATAATCTCCATTAAAAGGTAACTTCAACTCTTTTGTTTATATTACCCGAGATTTATTTTCTTTTCTTTTAGTGTCATGCTTCTCCCCGATAATCTTCATTCATCACCAGAGACAGCTGATCCGCCTCGGTTTAAACCGTCCTTAAGCGCTGTCACGTTGATGAACTCAAACGGCACCTGAAATGTCAGATGCTTAATTCCAGCTGGGGAGCTGCCTACGAACTGTCCGTTCTCCTCTCTGAACCGATCTGCTCCGGACGTATGAAATCACATTTCATGTGTCGAAAGTGTTTAAAGTGTTTGTCAAAAACAATTCTCTCAAGATCACCAAATTGAATTAACTGACTTTGAGAGGGGTGATTAATTGTCACAGAAAGGTTACTGGCATCATTCAGGGTTGAAAAACATCACTGCCTAGAACAAATATTCGTCCCCCTGGGTGTGAAGACTGGCAAGTCGCGGCCGCCTTTAAAAACAGCAGCAGCACTATAGTGACACTTCAATGGAATACCTACGCTTTATCTTCGGGACCTGCTGTAAGGTGGGTCTGCCAGGACATGAGGTAATAGAGCGGGAAGTAATTGAGCCTTCTTCTACAGAGGAACAGGACCAGGCTCAGCGTGAGCATGTGCCTATTTCACGTCTGGAGATGAAACAGACTGAGTGAATATGAAGGCCAGCTGAACACAAAGGCCGAATAAAACTTGTTTGAATATGCAGTGTCGAATTTCATCAAGCTGTTATCTCACCTCGCAGACTCGCTTGGAAATAAACTAGAGGGGGTAGGTTTGGGGTGGAGAGAGTGAGAGAGAGAGCAGCACACAGAGAGAGAGAGCCTGTCCTAAAAATATTCTACACTGTAAGGCTCAGCTGTACAGTAGCAGGGTTATTCCACTAGCCAATTATCATACAATCACATGGGCTGCTCCCATAATCATAAAGTCCCCTTACTTGTCACATGACTCCTAAATCACAATGCAGACTTTTCACAGGTGATGTACCGGATGTACCGTATTCTTCGGACTGATGGAAATTCCACAAAGAAAGACCCTTAGCCGAGTTTCATACCCATAACCCTTTTGTGAGGCAACAGTGCTACTCACTGAGTCACCATCCCATCACATGGGGGGTTTCCTCAGGGTACTCTGGTTTCTTTCCACAATTCCAAATCTGACTACTCAAAATTGCCCCTAGATGTAAATGTGAATGGTTGTTTGTGTATGAGTTAGCACCATAGTAAAACTCAGGATGTAACAGCTCACATTTGACCCTTATAAGGATAAGGTGTATAGACTATGGATGGTTGGTTGGATGGAAAATAGTCTATTTACTGCACATTTCCGCTTTATTATCTCATGGCCTTATTCGTGTGTGCATATAATTAAGTGTTGGTGCACGACAGACTGTGTAATGTAATTTGTGCCTGAATAACCAAAACTTTCCCCAGCATGAATAATTAAGTTACTTTTTGACGTGCCAAGATCCTTTCAACACTGTACTGTTTGTCTAAGCTGTAGACTGTAATCATTTTTAATCACGCTATCCACTGTCACTTAG
This sequence comes from Porochilus rendahli, assembly GCA_039654305.1. NCBI lineage: Eukaryota > Metazoa > Chordata > Actinopteri > Siluriformes > Plotosidae > Porochilus > Porochilus rendahli. The sequence goes on from JBCNYG010000020.1 coordinate 16,673,684, forward strand.
AAGAGGATGCATTCCCCTTTAAGTCTTTGCCTCCTCTGAACGTTGTCGTCTCAGGAAATATTTCCTCATCACTGTTGCCATTGGTTTTTCTATTATGAATCTTCATCTATATCTGATTTATTTATTTATTTATTTTTAAAAGACTGCTGTGCGTCGATTTCTATTACATTCCATTAAGTCTCGGCATTATGGAAAGACCATCAAAACACGGAGTAGTGAAAAGGGCTGTAGGTTATTGTTTTGATTGGCAGTTGGATTTTGGCACGGAGCGTGGGTGCTGGTTGAATGACCACGCATGGTTCTGCGAGTGCCCGTGGCCCTATCTCTGTCTGTGGTGGGCCTGCAGTGACATGCCAATTCATCATCCACAGCTGTCTGCCTGTACTATAAATCTCTGCCTACAGAGCCTGCCCACCGCTCCGCGAGAATTAATGGCTCCCAGGTCAAGCTGGAGAAAAGTTGGAAATTGGTATAGATTATTCACCCATCAAGGATGCCAGGTGGCACTCAGTTGGTGTTTTGCATCACACCCTATGGCTGAAAGAAGACAGGTTTCTCTTATTTAAACCACAAATACATTTCTGATTCAGTGCTAAATCATTTTTGCTGAGTCAAGTTTTGTGATTGAATCTTAGACATTGTAGTTGGTTAAAGCTGGTAATAAATCATTATTAATTATAATACCAAAAAAGGTGAGGTGAAAGTCTCTATTTATTCTGAATATTGAATGTTGTAATATATACTACATAGGAACATAAGCCAAAAAACTCACTGAAGGTGAACTCTGATGGTCAATAAGAGCTGCATAATGGCATTTATTCAACCCCGTTTAGCAATTTTTATATATACTATGTGGAAACACAAAGAAAAAAGAAAAGACTTTTAAATTCACATGTTTTACCCATTCAGATCAGATGAGCTGTTTGAGTACAGCTAAACGCTATGGAGCAACTGACATCAGTTTAGCTACTCATTCAGAGATTTAGTACATACTACATGGATATGGATGAAAAGTTGTTTTACTATGCACTGCGCAGAAACACAAGAAAAACAATCTAAAAATTTTTTATGTTTGTTTGTTTTTGGGCTTTTTTTATTTTAAAGCATGATAAAATGGCACCTCCTGCTCCTGTGGAAATGATAAACTGTGAGTGCTGAACAATTGTCATTTAGATTCAAGTATTATTCACTTAGATTCATGTTTTACTGATTTCCATTTACATTATATATCGCTTAAAGTCAGGATAATGCTGGAATCAAAACAGCAAACAACAACTCCTGTTTTATCATGATTACTGATTCTGAAACCTTAGAAAATGCAATCGAAAAATACTCTGAAATCTACGCAAAATGGCCTTAACATAAAAAGCACTTCGGTTTTAGTTCGCTTTATTTCCATGTAGTATATATCGTGCTAAAACATATTTTTTTTAGATATATAGTAGTTTAGTTTATAATAGTATTTTTGGGTCAGTGAATATCATTGAATAGTCCTTTATAGACTATTTATCCATATTTACCTTGCATTTGTTGGACGGCATAAATAAACACATGCCTAATATAGATCCCTCTGTGGCAAGTTGTATATATTTGCGTAACTGTTTCCGCCAGGTTCTCCAGTGTTCTCCGACTTCCCAAAAATGTGCCAGTGTATTGGTGACTGTACATTTCATCCCTTGATGTAAATGTACAGGTGCCAGTGTATTGGTGACTGTACATTTCACCCCTTGATGTAAATGTGTGCATGCTTAGTGTTTTGCAAAAGACTGCTATTCCACATTGCCTGTTTTCCTGGCTACAGATCTAGGATAAAGCCAGGCATCAAGATAAAGGGCTTCCTTAAGATGAATAATAAATGAAGAAATAATATCAGCCTATTAGGTATTAAGTACTTAATCTACCTCATTCAAAAGCAAATCGCAGCCAAAGAGAGCTTTTATCAAAGTGATTGCTTGAAATCCTCCAATTGAATATCTTCTTCCAGCATCTATTCTGCCACAGCTTTAACTAGCATATCTATTTCATTACAAGCCTTAACCAGCAGTGTGACAGCGGGAGCGAAATGCTACAGCTGTTTTTGGAGCTGGCTACATTCCTGAGTCACTCCCGCTCTGAACCCATGCCAGATATCGCTCTCCGAACACCATTTATCTAAACTGAACAGCTGGAGTGAATGGTGGGAGGGTGGAGGTGGGGGTAACAGTGGTTTGACCCATCTGTCCAAACCTGGAGTGCTCTGACCCACTTCACAGCTGGAGAGCAGGATGGGTTTCAGGGCGGCTTGGACAGCAGGGCAGGAGAGTGTTTTCAGAAACCAACATGGTGATAAATGACAGGCAGCGTGCACATGTCAAAGAGAGCGGGAGTGTGATGTGGAGTGCAACTCATGTGCTTCTGTGTTCTCACTGGTCATTAGTGACACACACACACACACACACACACACACACACACACACACACACACACACACACACAGTCTGTAAACCATACTTTTGTGACTGTAAATAGGCCTCTTCTTTCATAGATTGCAAGATGTGAAGATCCACACTGAATATACTACTCTTTCAAATAATAACTTTGTTTTATAACTCATATTTATTCCCCTCTTCTTAATGAATGGTACAGTATATATCTCTTTCAATGTTCGATGGTATTTGAGGGTAAACTGACAGTTTATCTGTTGATGACTGCATTATTTGAAGAATCAAAATTTATGAAGACTCACGGATGTAATCTAATGTAGTCCAGTACGGGGCCGATATAGTGGAGGGGAAAATCTTTATCTTTCAGTGTAGTAGTTACAGGGGATTTTGCTGAGTTGACCAGTAACAGCTGACAATTGCCGCACTACTAGCCACTGAACGGGTCACCTTAGTTATCATCACAACAATTCCCCCCCGAGAAATTTGTCAGGAGCCTCCACTGTTATATGTATTATATAAAACATTACCAACTGTATACGTGAGCAACATGAGCAAACTAGCAACTTAGGCCTACTTCATGACTATATTTATTTGTATATAAATTAATAAATGACTTTTGGGATCCCAGTTGTGAGTCTTGGCATTGTTTCAGATTGTTCCCTGATCTTTCTTATCCATTCCCTGTACTTCCCTGTGGTCATGTATGTGACAATCCTATCACACTTTTCCTTAAAATTCATCATCTATCACTACTCTCTTCATAAACAAGTACTAGAACGAACCGATCTTATGTCAGAAACCTCTGAAACTGTGTCTGAAACCTCTGATCCTGTATCTGAAACAGACATCTAGGATGGACAAGCCGCAGTATCTTTCTGTCCCTTGTGTATCAAAGCTGCTCACAAGTAAATCGTATTTAACAAACTTTGCGATGAGTCGTTATTTACCTAAATGACCTTAAGTACTTAGTAAGATAGACAGTGCAGCGAGAGCTTAATTCTATTTCCCATAATCCTAGTATATGCTTCGCTCTCTCTCTCTCTCTCTCTCTGTTACACACACACACACACACACACACACACACACACACACACACAAAACAACACATACACACTTGTCATCCAAGGACCCCATTTTGGCTTCCAAGCTCATTGCTATGGCAACCATGCTTTGACTCTGAATATGTAGGAAGGTAAAAGCAAAGCTTTACAGATTGATGTGGCTCTTTATTCTAAAATATATATGTGAAACTTCTTCATCTCGAAAACTAGAACATAGTACAGGTTTTAAAGATTAAAATTAACCTATATCATACAATCTTGATCAAACAAAGTACCTTGTAGAAATGAATTGTTAATAGTAATGTCTTTATTTTAATGCAATGTTGGCTTTAGATTTATAGTTTAAGGGAACTGTAATGATTGAGCATTTCACCTGGAGAAGTGTAGATACTAAAGCTGAGCAGCTGGTACCATGATGCATTGAGGTAGAGCTGTATGTGAAACCATAAAATATTTTTATAGACCACAGGGAACAGCTACATCCTTTTACATACAATGCAGGCATTTTGTGATTGAAAATTCAGTGAACATGTGGCAAAACCTCCACACAGGGTGATGTAATCCAGACATCCACATATAAGTGAAGTGTTTTTTACTGAGAAAATATTCCGCTGAAATAAATGCACAGGAAGACATGTACTGTGATGTTAGGTAGAGCCATTTACAATAAATTACTAAATATTATATTAGGTGAAGTGTACTGTGTTCTTCATTATCATCTTCATCTTCATCTTCTTCCGCTTTTTCCGGGGTCAGGTCACAGGGGCAGCAGCCTAAGCAGTGAGGTCCAGGAGCCACCCCAACTGGTTCCTCTCAACGCAGAGGAGCAGCGGTTTTACTTTGAGCTCCTTACAGATGACAGAACTTCTCACCCCATCTCTGAGGGAGAGCCCTGCCACGCTGCGAAGGAAGCCCATTTCAGCCACTTGTATTCGTGGTCTTGTTCTTTCATTCACTACCCAAAGTTCGTGACCATTGGTGAGGGTAGGAGAATAAATCGACTGGTAAATCGAGAACTTAGCATTCTGGCTCGGTACAAGCCTGTCGATCTCCTGCCCCATCTTTCCATCACTCGTGAACAAGACCCCGAGACACTTGAACTCCGCCGTTTGGGACAGGACCTCATTCCAGACCCACAGGGTGCATTCCACCCATTTTCGGCTGAGAACCATGGCCTCGGACTTGGAGGTGCTGATTCTCATCCCAGTCGCTTCACACTCAGCTGTGAATTGCTCCAGCAAGAGCTGAAGGTGCTGGCTCGATGAAGCCAAAAGGACAACGTCATCTGCAAAAAGCAGACACAAAATCCTATGGCCACCAAACCATTAACCCTCAACACTTTGGTTGCACCTAGAAATTCTATCCATAAATATTACGAACAGAACCGGTGACAAAGCGCAGCCTTGGCGGCGTCCAACCCCCACTGGAAATTAATTCACCATGTTGCTACCAATGTGGACCGAGCTCTGGCTCTGGCAATACAGACATCGAACCAGTTCGGTATACTATATTCCCGGAGCACACCCCACAAGATTGAAAGCCTTCTCCAAGTCCACAAAGCAGGTTGGGCACACAAAATGTGGACAGGTTGGGCAAACTCGCAGGCCCCCTCCAGGATCCTGTATAGTGTGAAGACCTGGTCAAGAGTGCTGTGGCCGGGAAGCATAAATAGAACCCAAGCACAGACTATAGTGCAGTTTAATGCAAGGTCCAAAAGGTACAGAAATCAAGAAAAAAAACCAAACAAATCTCTACAAAAAACAGAAGGGGATGCAACATCAAAAAATCATAACAAAAGGATCGCAGGAACAATTCAGAAACAAAGAATAACTCTACAACTAGTAGGACCAGGACAAGAAAAATACACACAAGGCTGAAGACATTCGAGACAATCTGACAAAGACTTCACCAAGGAACCAAGGAAAAAGTAGGGAAGGCAATGCACACAGATTGAACACAGGTGTGAGCTCATATTGGCTAAACAAAAGTAGAGGCGGAGCACAATGAGCACATGGTGGACCAAAAACAAAAACAATAAACAGAAATGGCCACTAGAGCGTGGCAATTAACCCAGTCCAAGGCAGATCCTAACAGTACCAACCCCCTCACCTCTTGCTGACAAAGCAGGTTGATGAGGGTGTTGTTGGTGAAAATCTATAATGTTTAATGAGTGATTTGTCCAAGATCTGGCAAGTGGGTATCCAAGAACGCTTCTCTGGGCCATACCCCTCCCAGTCCACCAGAAACTGGAGACCCCTCCCTCGGCGACAAACGTCCAACAGATTCCAGACTGTGAAGGTAGGCACGCCATCAATGACACGAGGAGGTTGCGGGACCAGCGCAGGTGGAGAGAGTTAGCTGTGGTGAGCCGGCTTGATCCTAGACACATGGAGAGCACTCGATGGAAAGACCGGGGTTATTTCAGTCGGACTGCTGAAGAGCACAAAACCCATTCGATAGGGTAAGGTCCGATGAATCGGGAAGCCAGGTTCCTGGAGTTCACTCTCAGGGGTAGGTCCTTAGTGGATAGCCAAACCCTCTGCCCTCTTCTGTCCCAGGGATCCTAGGTTCTGGAATGAACTCTTGACCTGAGCGCTGGAACATTACAGGACACCCCGCACTCGTCGCCAGGTGGCCCGGCAGCGCTGGATGAAAGCCCGGACGGAAGGGACAGAGGCATCTAGCTTCTGGGAAGAAAACAGAGGAGGTTGGTATCCTGGTGAACACAGAAACGGAGACAATCCAGTAGAGAAAAAGCTGGAGAGGCAGGAAAACAAAGATCTAACTGTATCAACATGTCAGAAAGTCACTTGTTTTGTGTGTGTGTGTGTGTGTGTGGGGGGGGGGTACGGATTGATTTCTGAAAATAGAAATATATAATTACTGTACATTAGTATAGCACTAGCTGGTATGAACCTAACTAGCCTGAAAGAGCAATCTTTACGGCTGCTTTGTTTATATCTAACACCCCCTTCATTCCAGGTGTGTATTTTTAAACACTTCTATTCATTCATTCATTCATTCATTCATTTTCTGAACCGCTTATTCCTAATTAGGGTCGCGGGGAGGCTGGCGCC
>JBCNYG010000020.1:16783947-16797897 GCA_039654305.1 Porochilus rendahli
GGAGGTGTACTCGGCAAACGAAAGAACGCGTGTGTGTGTGTGTGTGTGTGTGTGTGTGTGTGTGTGTGTGTGTGTGTGTGTGTGTGTGGGTGGGTGGGTGTTACGTTTTTCACATATATTTTAGAAAAGCATACCCTATCCCTCCCTACATTACACCCTGTAAAAGAAAGGAGCCGACGGTACTACTCCTCGTCCTAAAGCTGCCACCTTTAATTCCACGCCTTTAAAAACGTGCAAGGCAAATCATTTGCCCTTAAGGACCACCGACGTACCTTTTCAAGCTTTATTCTTTAAAAACAGGTAGAGCACTTAACTCTACGCACTACGGGTACTATACATGCCCTTTGATTTTATCACTGATCCAAAAATAAAGTTCTGCTTGGTATATTTTTAATATCTAAGAACTTATGATTAAAAAGTTAACAATTTTATTTTACTCAACATCTCAGAAGAAAACAGCAGTCAGTATTCAGTACAGTGTGCGTTCAAAAAAGTACTCTTGAGGTGCCAAACTGTACTTTTCCTTGTTGCTGGTGTGTTAACATAAATGAAATACTGTTAGTACCTTAAGTGGACATGAACAGCATTATCTTTAAAAGGCACATAACATTAGTGCAGGGGCCAGATATGAACCTTTAAAGCATCCCATTCAAATTTGTTAACAAAAGAAGGTACAAAAGGTGCATTTTGTTCTGCAGTGTTTTGGTTGATGACTAATTTTACATTCTAGAAGAACATGCATTATTTGTTCATACACTTTTACATCGTCAGCAATAAAGTTTTTTTCCCTCTGTCACTGGTATAGCTATATCTTTGAGTACCTTGACCTTAAATATTATCTTGGGTTGCGACTAAAATGTTGTAAATATTTAAAGTCAACAACAGAGGTTTATAGTATATATTTAGAGTACTTTACTTTTCATTCAGTGTAAACTCTAAAGTAATTTTATTACAGTGTATTCTACACCTTCACTTAGGTTTGTCTTTCTGACAAAGCATGTCAAGGTTCTGTGTAGAAACTAATCACACCAGGGCTTGTTATGAATTATTTTAAAAGTTGTAAGGTTGACCCCATTTAAAAATGTTGTTAAAAATTCTACAAAGAATTTGCATTAAAAATAATTGTTGAATAACCTTTAAGGCATTGTTCAAGAAGAACTAATATAAATTATTTGACTCAGGCCATCAGAGTTTCTTTAAATCGTGGCTAATCAATTACAACCCTTAAGAATTTTGAAGAACCCTTTTGAGGCAATAACAATCAATTCAAAACAGGAACAAAAATCTTTTGGCATTTTTCAGAGGGTTCATCAAGTCTTTGAATGCATTTGTGTAATGCTCATCTTCAGTAAGTGCTTTATTCTGGTCATGTGGGCTTTGGATTTCCTGGGAACACTGAATGCTCAGTGGGAATACATCCTGGATGGAAAGCAGGGTACTGTCCATGTTCACACTCAAGGGAAAATTATAGTCACTAATCCACTTTATTAAGAGGTAAGAGGACACCAGGAGTCCCAGAGGAAACCCATGGTCACAGTGAGAATATGTAACAGTCCAACCCAGGGAGTAAGTCTAAGTGAGCTCAAGATCATTCTCAGGATTGTTGAACACTATGACAGCATCATGACCTGCTAAGCCACTGCCCTGACTACATACATAATGTTTACAAATAAAATACCTGTTTAGGATGTGGTGTGTTTATTAAATGAATGCATCACATAAACAGTGTCATCATTTTACAGTAATCTCTTTAATATTTAAATGATAAATGTGATCAACTCCAGCCATATTAGGCCAACTTTTGAGCACTCTGAAAGAGCTAATTATGTCACTGATATACTATATGCTTAACAACAACAACAACTACTACTACTACTAATACTACTACTAATACTACTACTACCACCACTACAGCATGCATAGGTACAAAATGTTTTTTGTTTGTTTGCTTTGTTTATTTAAATAATTTAATTTAGTTCAAGAGCTTTCTTTGTGGGTGGCACGGTGGAGCAGTGGTTAGCACATCCACCTTACAGCAAGAAGGTCCTGGATTAGAGTCCCAGGCTCAAGTCTTCGTGTGTAGAGTTTGCATATTTTCCCTGTGCTTGCATGGGTTTCCTCTGGGTACTCCAGTTTCCTCCAGCTGTCCAAAGTCAGCCACATTCAGCTAATTGGTTGTTCCAAATTGCCCCTAGGTGTGAATGTGAATAGTTTCAATTGTCCTGCAATGGTCTGGCGAGCTGTTTATGGTGTTATGCTGTCCTCTCAGCCTTCCTGCAACCCTAATAGGATTAAGCGGCTTGGCAAATGAGTGAATGAGTGAGCTTTTCTTGTTCGGTATATGAGCTGTCCGTGGTCCTGAAATCACCTCACCTTTACAGAAATGATACATGTTAAGATTCTCCTATTACTATGAACATGTAATGTATGTTTTGTAATTGTTTAGCATCCCTGTGTAACCATGGACTTATTTTTTGGATTAATACATAGATATGTCCTGCTATAAATTGTATTATTTACCTGACATATGGGGCAATTTATTTATTTAGGCTTCATGTGAGTCAAAAAAATTATCTCAAAGTCATAACCTTTAGTTTTTGGACCCTACACGGAACTTGAAGGTCTAACTTGAAGAATTATTAGAACCTTATTAGAACTAATAAGATTTCTAATACTTATAATATTTCATAACAAGTGGTTTGCCATGCAATGTCATCACTTCTATTTCAACCTAACATCCTAGAATGCCGTGAAGCTTTACAATACTGTAGAGACTCATCTTGGGAAGTTAGCTGTCTGTAAGATGACAAACACAGTGATGTTGTTTTGGTTTTAACCCAGATATTGAAGCTTTGGAGGTTGTACTATTTCAGCAGAATATACAGATGATGAGATGAAAGAGCTGGACAGACTAAAGCAATGCTGTATCATTCTCTTTAGGTAGATAAAAAGAAAGGGCTGCACCCCACTATCAACATGAAGCCTCATGGAATTGTGGGAAATGTAGAAAACTGTACACCAATTTACAAAAGGTGCACGAAATGAAACAGCAAGGATTGATGCACATTACTCAGGGAGAGTTTTCAGTAAAGTATTGCTCTTCTATAAACAGCTTTTGCACTTCACCACATCTACTTGAAATGACCACACACACCACACACACACTTTTTGGCCACTGGTGTGTGTCCTCGAAAGCCATGTGTTACGAGGTCTTGATCCAGACACACAAGGCCAACAAAACAGACTGTTCATTCTGAGTTCCTCACGTTTCCTGTCCACTCCCACCCACGCTCACCCACACCCGGGCCATGTGGTGTGGGTCATTTTAGTCACGTCACCACTGAATAACTGAGCCAACTACAACTACAACAACTACAACAAATACATCAATCCATAATTCTGAATATTTCATGCTTACCTTGACTTAAATATTTTCTAAACATTCTACATTAGTAATAATATAAAGTCTTACATTATATATATTATATAATTTATATTATATAATATGTACATGTAGTTAATTGACATACACTAAATTATTCTAAACTGATTTAAACTGATTAATCATGAATCATGGGAAAATGAATTATACACTTAACAGAGCAAAGTACCTACACAGACTTCTGAAGCAGCTTCTTCCAGCAGACTGTGTTGGTTTTAATACAATACTAAATGTGCCAGTGTCCTTCATTTCAGTGTTGAACTTCAATTCATGTTAACCAGGTGAAGGTTCTAAACAATACAGTGGCAGATTCCAGACTGCTCCACATGCGGTCCACCTCCAAACACATCATCGTGTATTCCCCATGCATGTTACCCTATGTAGTATCACCTACGCACCCAAGATCAGGTCACTTACCACATGGCACTGTTGTTGAGGTGGGCACATTAAGGCGCCAAATCTAATCAATTGAATTGACAGAATTTTTTACATTTGATTTAATTTCCTTTAAAGTACCTGAATTACAAATCTATATCAAGTACTTGTTCTTAACTTAAGGCAAATGTTCATTCATTAATTTTCTGACCGCTTACTCCTAATTGGGGTTGCAGATAGGCTGGTGCCTATCTCAGCTGACTCTGGGTGAGGGTGGGATACACCCTGAACAGCTCGCCAGACTATTGGGGGGCAACACACATATACAACCATTCACACTTACAATTAAACCTAGGGGCGATTTGGGACCGTCAATTAGCCTAATGTGCATGTTTTTGGACTGTGAAAGGAAACCGGAGCCCCGGATAAAACCCACACAAGCACGGGAAAACATGCAAACTCCACATAGAAACGCCTGAGCCTGGGAATCAAACCCAGGCCTTCTTGCTGTGAGGCGGACATGTGTACCACTGTGCCACTCTACTGTATGCTATTTCTATGCTGAAATTAAGTTTATGTCATGTTTTAATATCAGAAGTAATGCACATCTAACGGTACACAACTAAATAATTAGCAGTAATTCAGCAAAGGTAAGTTGGATGTTGCTGAACAGTCCCCAAGATTTAACATTAAGGCTAATAATTGTTGTAGTATATACTGCATGGGAAGGAAAGCAAATAAAGCACACTAAAAGATGTGAGCAGAGACAAGCTTTCCAGCTTCATGGCTCAGGGAATTTTTATACACTGTTGGTCTTGCTTAATGCTTTTAATAATGAATGTACCACTTCATTGTCTTCAGTGTATTCTAGACTGGCTGTGGTAGAATACAACTTCGTGATTTCCTAGAAGAAAGAAAAAAATGGCAATGCCTATGTTACCAGGCACATTTATGGTAAATAATGCTGTGGCTTCTCACACAAGGGTTTAAGTTCCTTATACACTTGTTTATCTGTTAAAAGCGAGGTGGATGCTGCTGAATAGGATTATTCACTTCAGCTAATTCACAGAGCTTGAAGTAAATAAATGTTTTACCATATGCTACACAGCAAAATAGGCCAAAAAAACACTAAAATGCGATTTTTATGGTTTCTTTCTTGCATGTTTTAAATTATGATGGACGCATGTGAGCTCTGAGTGCACGCATGAGCAGGTTTATAACTTTATTTATCTGGTCTTTTTAAATTTCTTTAACAGTTTAAGTATAAACTGTTAAATAACTTGCTAAGCAGCTGTTGCTAAGCAACTGTTTATAACTTTATTTATCTGGTCTTTTTAAATTTCTTTAACAGTTTAAGTATAAACTGTGTGGAAACAATGAAAAGCTTACTAAAACAAACTTTTTAGATTTTTTTTTATATTATATAAATGCTTTCTTATATTATTATTCTATGGAGCTTCATACCCTTTCAAAAGTGAAAGTTAACCTCCTAACACGCAAAAGCTAATGTTGTGGGACTTGTCACCTCTCTGAACCGTTTCTGATGCTTACCTTCTGAAACTATTGAATTTGATCAACATTTTCAAACAGGAAGACATTTGGGGAAATACCCAATAGCCCTCATATGACACTCATACAAGGACATAAACACAATGTAATTAGGAGAAAAGCTGAAGGAGACGGGGGTCTCAAGAGGTTAAATAACAAAAGATAAGTAACCTACTCTCATAAAGTATAAGTTTAAAGTATTTTAGTACATACTATGTGAAAACACCAGTAAAACAAGCTATAATGAAATTCTGTTTTTTTGGTTTTTGTTTGTTTATTTATTTATTTATTTATTTTTGTTTTTTTAGAAAATAATGACATCGCCTCCTTTAAATGACTATGCCAAACTTTAAGTAGCCATCATTTTAACTAAAGCATTATCCACTTAGAATGTATTTTTTTAAATCCTGAGATTGTGGCTCAGATCGCACTATTCTAGTGCTATAGATAACGACAACCATTAGCTACAATTTGAATCTGCTGCTAAGCATTTAGCATCCAACCTGACATTAACCAAGAAATCCTAATTGGGTTAAATACTGGCCTCACCTATATACCAATCAGCTGTAACTTTGTCACCACTTGCCTGGTCTGTGTTTTCGCAGCTCCATACTCAGCAAGTTGTAATTCACGGTGTGTTCTCACACCTTTCTATCATATGTAGCATTCACAGTTTCAGCAGTCTGCATCACTGTAGCTCTTCTGTGGGATGAGACCAGACATACTAGCCTTCACTCCCCATATGCATCAATGAGCTTTGGGCACACATGACACTCTTGCCAGTTCACTGGCTGTCATTCCTTGGACCACCTTAGGTGCATGCACTGTGCAGCATAGGAAGGTCATGGTGATTATTTGCCAGAATTATTGATCATTTAGTTCTACACTAATGAACTTGAATGTGATTGGACGTAACCTGAGCTGGCTTGATTGGCATATAGGGTACAGTTCTTGAGTGGATGGAAAGAAAACAAAATCCTTTTTACAAGATTTTTTTATGAGTATTTTGGAAAAAAAAAAAGATTAAAAGTGAAACCAATGACCAGAGCAAATCAAGAAGACACAGACAGCTACGTGGCTGTATAGTGTCTATATGTTACCCCCACCCCCCGCCACTCTGCTTTCCTATATCTGTTATCTTTTCACAAATTAATCACTGCTTTCACAGTTAACTTAAAAAGATGAGTTTGATTTGCAGTGCGTCGATAAGACATGTGCGTCAAAACATCCCATCAATTTCTCCAAAGACAAAAAGAATGTTCTACGTACAACTGTGTGTGCAGCCTCTACTCTAATGACACAGAAAGAAGAGAAGAAAAATGCTGGACAAGCTTAACATATAAAGCATTATAACCTTCTTAAGATATAAAGCAAGCATCTAATTAAACTCTAATACAGCGGAGGCTGTATGACGTAAAGTGAAGAGATTCTACAGAAACAGCAGAAGAGCCTTCCTTAAAAACTACTTTTAAAAAACACTATAGTGGTGACTCAGTAATCAAAGTTTTGGATTAGTGATCATAAGGCCATGGGTTCAAGCCCCAGTACCATCAAGCTGCCACTGTTGGGCCCTTGAACAAGGCTGTAAACTCTTGACTGCTCAGTTTTATAAATGTGATAAAATGTATGTTGTGCTGGATAAGGGTGTCTGCCAAATAACACTCATGCATTATAATTTTATTGCAAAGATCATGGTCTGAAAATAATACAATCCCTAACATATAATCAATAACACAAATGGAACCTGTGTCAAAAGAAGAACAAAACAAGAAAAAAATGATTTACACTTTTTTAGTCATGTTTTTCCATATTTTGCCTTTCGAGTACTGAATGCCATGGTGCATCTCGCATGCTCAGTTTCACATATGCACAGCAAACATGTACAGTGATGGAATAAAACGAAGGAGGAAATCTACATCCTACCAATATTTTTCATGCACAGTCAGTAGATCACCTCCTCTATACACCTCAAGTATAGATAGGCCATTAGTGTAACAGTGACACTAGTACAGCACAGTTGACTTGAATTTTCTTTTAAAGATGCAAAGATGTATTTCTGAACTTAGCAGGAAAATCGTACTCAAGCAGCTAGACCCGACTTTAGACAGGAGGTGGCCCTGATTAATGTCAATGCAGTGCTGATTAAAGTGAGTAAATGGAGATTTCAACTAATTAGAGAACAACTGAAATGTCCCACCTGTTATGCAAGGAAAAAAGTACACTCTTCCTCATAATCAAATTCAGAACCAACCACAAAACAAAATTCAGTATCAGCACAACATGCAAACTGTGCAAACTCCACACAGAAACACCCGAGCTGGGAATTGAACCTAGGAGCTTCTTGCTTTGAGGCAGACGTGCTAACCAGTACGCCACCGTGCCACCCTTGGAACCTTTCACTTCCGGGTTAAAGTAGTTAAAGTTGTTGCAAGCACATGGACACACTATTTCTATTCTGTATAGTGCTAGACCACATATTCCTATCTTACCTACCATCTGTCTACTTTCCAGAATCCAGAAGGGAAGGGGGGGGGGGGGGATTTGGGGCTAATGGAGAAATGCAAGGCCTACATGGTGCATAGCCAGGTGCTAGTCAGAATTCACTGGTTCAATCCATTTGCACATAAACAACACTCAAGCTATACAGTATAGCAAATTTAAAACACACACACAAATTACAATTGACTGAATACACATAAAATAGCTTTGCTATGAAGTAAGTTGCATAAATTAAGACAGTTAATTAATTAGAGATCTGGTTATATTAGCAGGTTTATATCATTATTTAAATATTTTGTATATATAAAGGCCCGATATGTGGAATGACCTCTGAATATCTCTGAGCACAGAAAAGTACCACGGTCTTGTGTCATGAGAACCAGAAATTCCAGAGATCTGCAGATGTACTCTCTAAACAAAGTGCCAGTTTCATTTGCCAGGTTTTTCTGCAGCATGACACTTCCTGAACATGCTCCGAACTCCAGGAGTCTGCAAAATATTATACAGCAAAGCACAATCTGCTTGGTTTTTTTTCTAGTGGTTTTGAAAATGCAGGCTTCCTGAAACCGCTTTTAGCATATTTTAAAAACCTTATTCTTAATAATCAAAAAATAAAAAAGGGCATTCTGCAAATATTGATCTCCACAGTTTTCCACAAAGGTCCTGGGTGTACTTTTTTTTTTTTTTTTTCAATTAAACCTGGAAGCCACTTGGGTCAAGTGGATCAATTTAGCGCCCGCAGCTACATGTTAACCACAGATTTAGCCGGATTGACTGAAGTCAACATATTGACCAATCCAGCACGTTAGAGCACTTCTTCAATCAAGAACAATGACACAGGCTTAAAGGAGAGATGGTGATTCGCAGTGGTCTGTGTCTGGTATACACACTGATTGGTCAGAAGCTGTTGATTTATTTTCTGTAACAGGAGCTTTGACAACAGCACAGCAGACTTGTTCTAATATATTACTGTTTCAATAAACAGCTCAATCATGTATTCATTTGCCGAACCACTTAATTCTACTAAGGTCACAGGAATGTTGAAGCCATCTCTGGGCAAAGGCAGGGTACACCCTGAACAGCTCGTAAGTCCATTGTAGGGTCAAGACACATACAAACATAAAACCATTCATACTCACACAAGCAAGGGGCAGTTTGGAACATCCAAATAGCCAACTTTGCATGTCTTTGAATTGTGGGAGGCAACCAGAGCGCCCGGAGGAACCCCATACAAGCACAGGAAGAACATGCAAACTCCTGCCCTCACCAAGCCCAGGAATTACACCCAGGACATTCTTGCTGTGAGACTGATGTGCCTTGAGAACTGGAGTGGCCTTCATTCCCAGAAAGTTTGGTTGTGATGAAAATTTGCCTGCGGCTCAATTCAACCGGTAATTGTGTATTTTTCCTCCACCCATATATGCAAGTCTCCAAAATCCACCAGAATGGCTACAGTAGTTCCAGCCATGGTGTTCAAGTATCATTTGTCTATGTGAGACCTTTAACATAAACAATATCACCTTATTTTCTGATAAGAGCTCACTGACACATGCCAATTACTATGTAATGGCAAAAAATAAATTAATAAATAAAATAAAAAATTTCACAAATCTAGTTCAGTACCAAAATGAATGAAAGTTCTATTCCACATAGAGATTCAGCAGGTTCTTTATATTCTGGATTCAAACCTATAAGAGAGAGAGAGAGAGAGAGAGAGAGAGAGAGAGAGAGAAACACTGAAACAGAGCAAGGGATGTATAATATTAAGGCCCCTAGTGTGAGCAAGTACAGCGTGAAGACACAAAAAACACTTGAGATGCGGATCAGCCCACATCCAGCTTCAGCTCACACTCTCACCAGGCTTTCTGACTCACTCGGCTCCTTTTTTAGCATAAATTTTCACCTACACACGCTGCAATTTTAGACTGAACAAAAACACCAGATCTGGAACAGTATTTCTCGTGCTGTCTTTCTTCTTCCCCAATCCATGACCATTCATGCCACCCCTGCCAAAAACAGGGTGATGGCACTCATGCCGCTCTCACGGTGTTTATGTGACACCCTATTAAGTAGTGCAAATACATCTTCGAGATGATGACCTTTTCTGGATGCTGCTGATGTCTAATCAACTACGGCCACATAAACACAGAGGCCAAGTCCACACTAATGCCAGTGAACATGTTTTTCCTTTCCATCCATATGATCTAACCCACCCGTCAATTCTTGCTCCACCTATTGGATTTTTGGTTTAATCCCATGCAGGAGCTGCATCAGTTGCATCTCCACCTCCTGAACGCATGGCTTTACTCATCTGGGGTAGAAGGAGCTGTAACATGTCAGACTCTACCCCCTTCAAGGGGATGTGGATCTGGTCTGACTCCACCCCTGGACTTATGCTTCAATTCCACCCAGGTAGAGAAGCTGGATTGGGTTTGACTCCACCCCCGGGACTTTTGGTTGATTGTATCCAAGTGGCACAAGAGGCAGTTCTATTTCTACCACCAGGCAGGAGAATCTGAATCAATTTCCATTCCACCTGATGAACTTCTACTTTAACTCCACTCATGTAAAAGGGTCTGAATCAGGTCTGAGTCCACCCTTCCCACCCCCACTCCAGACTTTTAGTTTGAATCACCTTTTAAAAATTGTTGCAATTTCAACAATTCCAAAATGGTAGAATTTGTGCTAACAAGCTGTGATGCCTTTTTGTCGACTGCTTTAAATAGCAGCACCACAAAGCATTTTTTATGTTCATAAAAAATATATTCGACTTCTTTTTTATGTATCTCACTAATGTAAGATGCTGGTGGCAACATGGTGGTCGTATCTACTAAAAATTTCGTTTGGCTCCCACGTATGGACAGTGACAGGTGATATATTGTACAAGAACAGGTGCTCTAGCAGGATAGATCCAAGCCCTGATCATTTCACTACACAACACCAGATAAATCTGCCACTTTTGCAGGAAATGGTAACAGTCTCCTTTTCCCTTGGTGTGAAATCATACAGTGCTCTGAGATTTTGCATCGGTTTAGTGAAAACGAGTAGGCTCAGATACCACAGCGGGAGCGCAGCAGCAGTGTGCAATCACAGTTCATTTACATCTCAGTCCCACGAGTGTCAGAAGCAGCAGCAGTGAGTAAGTGCACATGAATGGAAGGAGAACATGGGAATTAACCACAATAAACAAGCTCCTCTAGTTGCTTTTCTTCAATCTGGAGGGAGTTTGGAATTACTGCAATGATGTTCTTTGTCATTTTTCTCATGAACAAAGTTGAGTCATCATTAACATGCTGAAATGCAATATAATTTTTTTTCATTCTTTAGTGGGTGGACAATATTTTTGCACTTCCCAGACAAATTCAACAGGAATAAATGAAAATATTCCTCTTCAGACATTAGAGATGCACATGGAAACCAGCCAGCGACCGTAATCGGATGATTTTCAGGGTGACCCGCGTGACCGGCGATCAGCTGCTCGTCCTCACATATTTTCCATTCTGAGCCAGTCCGTCTGGTTCCAGTGCAGGTAATTACGTCACAGTCGTGAACATGCACATAACATCACAGTTGCATGCAGTTTAAATCAACAGCCAATTAGCTTAGCACTTCTCATGACCACTTTCCTTTTTCTTTTTTTTTTTTTGTAGTGACGTACATACTAATGGCTTATGCAGTAATATCCTAGTAGTAGCCAATCAGAATGTGTAATTGCTCAAATAAAGTGCATACAGAGAGAATAATTTTCTTTAATATGTTTACATGCGGTCTTTGTGTAAGAAATGGATTTTGAGGAATTTGTATAAATACACCAGTCTGCACTGTAAAGCGTTCCAGCTCCTTTATGGTGACCTCTGGTCATTTTGTTACCTCTCAAGTTACTGCATTGCCTGGTCTATGAGTTTTCATGGACAGCCCTCTCTAAGCATGTTTGTTGAGGTGCCATTTATTTTTATTATTCTTTTTTTTTCTTCTTCTTCATTTTTGGTAATGAATTTAATAGTGTTAAATGGTATTTTCAAGGTTTTGGATATTTTTTATAACCCAACTTTTCCACAGTGTTGTGACTTCTAAAGGTAATTGAAAGCACCAGAGCTTATTTATAGACTTCATAGCAAAGGGGGTGAATACATATGCACACACCTCTTTTCAGTTTTTTATTTCCTAGCAGCATTTCTAAAAGGAGCCCCACAGGCATCTAAAATGACTTTGATGGTTGTCCCATGTCTGAGCCGATGTGGCAATGAGCATGGCAACAACGGGCGGAAAAAAAAAATTATTATCAAATAAATAAATAATGTAATCATGAAATAATGAAACTTAAACACACAACTTAACTTAGGTAGGCATATACATATGCACATGCAGTACATACACATATAGAGAGTATATACAGCATGCACACAGTGAGAGAGAGAGAGAGAGAGTATTAGTTGTTAACCCTCTACATGCACACTTTCTTTCTCTCTATATGCATGTGCTATATGCTTTTCATGATTTTCTTAGAATAGGCGCATTATCAAAGCTTCATTTCCTTAATGTCTGAGTAGCTCATTACCTCCATGGTCACACTGTCATCACGAGTGCATTCCACTAGACATGTCTTTCCACCAGACTGCTTCGTCTCCTATTAAATTTCCTCTAGCCATTCTGCTGAGATTATATCACTCCAGATTTCCTGTTCTCAGGCACAATTCGCCTCCACAAAAAGCCAGCAAAAAGGACTGCTAATGCTAACGCTTTTCCTTTGCATCAAAAATCCTTAAAAATGTCTCATTTATTTTTCGACTAGGTTCACACCATGTCGTATAATCTGCTAAACATTCAGCTTTGTGTGTTGTTTAATTTTTAGAAAAGAAGGTTCACACTTGATGAGTATTTCACATCAACAAAGCATATAGTATTTAATTAAAATAATTTACAGAATAAATTAGCAGGCTTTTGCTGCGTATGTATCAGACCTATACTAAATCGTGTGCATGAGCAGGGTGTAAATGCATTAAAAAATATTTCCAATCCCAATTATCTGCAGGAGGTTATAACAACAGCTAATTAAGACACTCTCATCATACCATCCTACTTACTCTCATCATTTGCTGAACTGACTATCCTACTAGGGTCACCCAGAGGCTGTCGCTTCTCTCAGGCGACACTGGATGAAGGCGGGGTTCATCCTAAACAGCCTGCAAGACCATTGTGGGGCAACACACAATCATTCTTACTCACATTCACACATAGAGGCAATTTGGAACAGCCAGTTAGTCTAACGTGCATGTTTTTGGACTGTGGAATGAAACTGGAGTAAACCAGAAAAAAACATGTAACATGAGCATGTAAACTCCACACAGGCCAGGAATCAAACCCACGGCCTTCTTGCTTTGAAACAGACGCGCTAACCACTATGCCACTGTGCCACCCTATTGCCAATTCTTTATTCTACACCTTAATTATAACATATATCACTTAACATATTTAATGTTACATTATTCTTAGTAAAACATATTAAACCTTGCCAGTGACGTTATTATATCATAAAGTCATTTAAATAATGAATTACAAAAAAATTCTAAAATTTACTGTGTTATAATTTATGAAGCTTTCCAAATAACGTGTTGCATAACCCCTATTAGTGCATTACATCATAACTTTAACCCCTCTTACTACATTAACTCAAAATCAAACCCTTAACAATACATAGTGTCCAAACTTCTCCCATGACATTGCATCATAAGCCAACCCCCTTCACATTCCAATACTATGTATCCCAAACTCCACCTCAGTATATCAAAACCACACCCCTTCAATGACTGTGTGTTATCATTAGGAGTACCTACAACTTCACCTACTACCAGATTCAGTTGAAAAGACTTCACTGAGTCTACAGAGGGTCCCTGTGCGGTGAAAGATGTCATGCCTCGTTCCTGAACCGAAGACTGCACGTCCCATTTGCCCCAGGACTACAGACCCATGGCACTAACTTCACATGTCATTAAGACCCTCGAGAGACTCATACTGGATCAACTCCAACCCATGGTTAGACCACATATGGATCCCCTCCAGTTCGCCTACCAGCATTGCCTCGGAGT
>JBCNYG010000020.1:16942779-16953278 GCA_039654305.1 Porochilus rendahli
GTGAGGGTGTGAGGGAGTGTGTGTGTAGGAGTGAGTGAGTGAGTGAGGGAGTAAGTGAGTGTGAGAGAGAGAGAGAGTGAGGGTGTGTGTGTGAGAGTGAGAGAGTGAGTGAGT
This sequence comes from Porochilus rendahli, assembly GCA_039654305.1. Lineage (NCBI taxonomy): Eukaryota > Metazoa > Chordata > Actinopteri > Siluriformes > Plotosidae > Porochilus > Porochilus rendahli. Next base: position 16,942,894 of record JBCNYG010000020.1, read on the forward strand.
GAGAGTGAGTGAGTGTGTGAGTGAGTGTGTGAGTGAGGGTGTGTGTGAGAGAGAGTGAGTGTGTGAGTGAGTGAGTGAGTGAGTGAGTGAGTGAGTGAGTGAGTGAGTGAGTGAGTGAGTGAGTGAGTGATCATTCCTAGCATTGTAGTCCAAGGCTAAATTGTAGAGTTCCTAGATGGGTAAAGGTTGGAATGTCTGAGAATGAATTCTAGAACCAGGAAAAGGAAACACCAACTAAATAAACACCAGTTTACTTACAGGCTATAGAAATGACAAACACCTGTCAAGGTCAGAAGGCAGTCTCAATAACTGCATGTCAGGAAAGAAATCATCCTCGGTAATCAGGGGATTATATGACATGTTACTGCATGATTGTTGAGCATCACTGAGTGTAGAGACTCTGAAGCATAGAAAATGTCTGGACTGTCAAAGGTGAATTATTGATGAGTTCCTGTGTCATTCAGCATTCAGCATTTCTCATGGGCAACACATTCCCTACATTGTTTGCAATATGAATAAAAAAATTAATACCTTTTTTGGTTTTTATTAGGAAACACATTTCTTCATAAATAATAGCCCCATCTCACCCAGACGAAAACCATGAAGAGTGCACTACATCCTAAAAATTTTAAATAACTGCACTTACTGCACCTGCAAAATTCATACCATACGCATGATGATTCATGATTACGCCACCACCACATCCACTTAGTTCTTACACCATCCTTAATACAGCCAATCAGATCTGAATGCTGAAGACATTTTCTGCACGTGGCACAGACATGGCAAGCACAGAAAAGCCTATTAAGTATAATAATGTAATAAGAACACTATTCAGTCTTGCACATCGACGTGTCCAGATTTGACCATACCCTTACTACATTTTTCAACGTGTCCAAAGTTCAACCACATCCTACACACCCATGGGGGCATACCACATCCTTACATCCTGGGGAACTAGTGGGAACATCAATAAGTGTGATGAGGGTTTAAAGGTGTGCTTACTATCCAGGGTTTAAATATTCTATATAGAATATAAAACGATCTAATAAAAAAAAGAAGTCTCACTGCAGTTCTATATAATTGAACTTTGCATCGTTTTCCCAGTGTACACATGACAGTGCTGACCACATCCCACTTTTGAGTGGAGAGTACCAAACTCTTCTTCTAATGTTCATACTCCAGAGAACCTCATTTGCACAACCTACACCAGCTCACTTGCCAAAAGAGCCCTGCAGCACATGTACTCCCTTTGACAACTGAGGAAGATGCATCAACCTTCTACAGGGTTGCCACTGAAAATGTTCCGACTGGCTACATCAACATCTGGTACAGGAATTGCCTCTCCTCCACCCGCAGAGTAGATTATCAGCACCTCAGTCAGCTCTACGCAAGACACAGTAAACACAAGCCGAGTGGTTGACTCCTCACGCTACTATGGACTGCTCATCACCATCCCGTGTTGAAGAAGGATTCGCAGCATCTGGAATAGTATTGCCTGAGTATACTTTTATTTATTTATTTATTTATTTATCTTTGTGCACCCATGCAGGCTAGCTACTAAACACCATGTTGCTTGATCCAACTGGTCTCCTTTCTTAAGACACTTTGTTAAAAAGACTTTATGGAACATTATACCATCAGTTTACTATTTGCAGCTCATATATTGTGTACTTAGGGCATGCTGACTCACAGTCAAAAGGTTCTGGTTTCAAACTTCAGTCATAAAATCTCCACTAGCTGGCATGAGTTAACTCCGGGTATCTGGGTTTTCCTCCTACAGCCCAAAAGCATACCCATAAGCCAAGTGTCTACTCCGAATTGCCCTTAGGAGTGAATGTGAGTTTAAATGGTCGTTCATCTTGGTGTAGGCTGGCGACATGCTCAGGGTGTACTCCACCTCTTGTCTGAAGTCAGTTGGGATTGGCTGATTAGATCCAGCTTCCCCCTCCACCCTGACGGATAAGCAGTACAGATAATGAATGGATGGATGTCTTGTGTATTTATTGTCCTATTCTGTGTAATCTTGGTCTGTGCCCTTGTCTCACACTGTTGTAAGACTGCATAAGTTTATGTAGTCTTATGTGCCGTTCTGTGTTACGCAATGGTCCTGGAGAAACAGTATTTCGTTCCAATGTATACTAACCATATAGCGGAACGACAACAAAAAGCCACTTGACATTCAATGATCCTTCATGTGATCTCAAGACCATGAGACAACAAACAGACGAATCTCTGAAATCTTTCCCCAGCAATCAAAATGCTGTGGTGAGTGTTATCACACAAACCCACAGTGGCAGCTTAACACAGATGGGTGCTTTAAAAAGCAATCTGTTTGTAGCTTAACCCTGCCCTGTCCTCGCTGCCTCCAGCAGGCCTGGCTCTTTCCAGCCAATCCTCTGATGGATTGCACTCAGGATGACGTGTTGGTGGTTACTCCACTGGACACCGAGGCATCTCACAAAGTCTCTCCATGGCATTGACGATACTTTTTTCCAAAAATGACTTCAAACCACATAACAGGAAAAATCAGATTTTATCAAAATCAATATCTTAAAAGTCTTTCAGCAAACACTTGTGTCGTCCGCACCATAAATATACCCTAGCATAAAAAGATATTAATAAAAAATTAATACATTTACTTAATGCAAAAATTATGTTCTGAAGCATGCATTATGCATCATGTGCAGAAGGTTTTGGAACGTTTTGTTATAATTGCTGATTCAGATTCAAGCAGGAAGCGACCAGCAACAAGCGACCCTGAAAAGTCATTGATCCCAGCAAAACGAGTGGGCGAGCACGGAGTTCAACTGAGATGTAAGAGTAAAAGCAATTTGAGCAATAACCATCAGAGCTTAAAAATACCATTGACTGACAGATGCCACCAAAAACTGAGTTCCCCAGATTATTTATAATAATTTGCTCCCATAGACAATGTAAAATAAGCGATATGTGTGCAGTTCAACGGCAAAGCGATTCATGTGTCGCTCGTCGCTGCGTATATATGCGTTTATAGAGTACAAAGTAATTCCACCAGGCACAAAAGGATTATTCTGACATGTGCAATAATGAACCTGAAAGATCTTACTAAGATAACAGGGTTTTCTCATTTGCTGAACCACTCTACTCCTAACAGGGTCACAGGGAGGCTGGTGCCTATCTCAGTCGACACTGGGCAAAGGTGGGGTACCCCCTGAGCAGCATGTCAGTACATCGCAGGGCAATTATTATCACTTATTGAGCTTAATCGATGTCTTCAATTTCAAATAAAGTTTGAGTGTGTGTGTGTGTGCATTCAGCTCAGCTCTTTGAGTCATCAAAAGGAACTTGATGTGTTTTAGCACTACCCGTCTACAGCTAAACAGCTATCAAGGTGCTGTAATGGTAGCCATTACCACAAACATCACAGCACACCTGAATTCTCAATTCGGATTGGTTATATAGGTTCCAGCAAAGACCTCTACAAGCAAAACTCAGACTCACTTAAAACAGGTAAAAAATAAATGAAAGAATGAATGAATTAATAATAATAATAATAATAATAATAATAATAATAATAATAATAATAATAATAATAATAATAATAATAATAATAATAAATAACATGCTAGATGTGTTCTGTGAGGAGAGTTTTATGGAACATTTAGGAAAGGATTCTCCAGTGTAATTAACTGAGTTTTAAACTATAGGAAAGTGTTCAGAATTGAGTTTACCAGCAGCATGAAAGCCATGGAGAGACTGTTTATAGCTGCTATAGTATACTATATAGTATAGTATAGTAAGTGATGATCCACAACATCAATTGTAAGTATTACATATAAATTTTAAGAAAAATGAAACAAGAACACTGCAATCCTTGCTCAGGGATAAGAGTAATAAAACACTTCAGGATGTGCTGCAAATGGAAAATAAATAACTTTACAGTAACGGTGTAAGATGAAACAAATACAATGTGTTTAATTCCCTTTTACAATATCATCATCGTTCCTTGTGCTTCTCATTTCTCCTTATCCTTATTTCCCTTCTACCCAGAGACAAAGTCTGTATACAAAATGTTTTGGTAATATTTTTGTAAAAGGGTGAAGACGGTGAATGAACACTGAGCCCTTGAAGGGAATCGTCTTTCTTGTGCATGACAGGTGGAAGTTCAGGCCTGAAAAATGGCGAGGCTTTAATAGGAAGCTCTAAGTAGCTCTTAGACCCAGTGTTTGATAGCACATCTATCAGAGCAAGGGGTCTCACAGAAAGTCATTACAAAAAGTAATAAAAATAAATGCTGAGGCGACAAAAGTGGCCAAATACTGATGTTTTCATTTGGAGCGATCGGGATAGAAAAGGTTTGTTTGCTATCACGTGATCAGGACATCAGGACGTACGCATGAGTTCAAAGTACAAATAAAATCTGGAGAATAAGAACTGGAGAAGACATTTAGAACGATTTTATTGAAAAGCTAACAGAATCTGATGAGAGACAAAATGGAATGCTAATAAAACCAGCATTTATTCCAATCAACCTCAGTACAGCCCTCTGTCATTTCAAATCCAGATAGGGAACATCCTCCTCGTTTACATTTCAAGGAAATTCGAGTTTAATCTCGCTGTGCATTCATGGCGGATGGTGGCGGCTTCTGTCAGAAAGTGGCCTGAAAACTGACGTTTTGTAGATAATAAGGAGTTTTGTCACTAAACCAACACAAAGGCGTTTGAGGCAATGTGTAATCAGAAGCAGTGGTCTTTGTTTTTTAACTGTGCTGCTAGCGACAGTGTAATAGTGGTGTTGGTGCTGCTGCAATCCACTAACGTGAGCTGTAATTAAAGCATGCTATAATCATGCTTCAGAACCAAACGTGGGCTCCACCTCTCAGAACACACAGGGTTTGTAAAGTTTGTTAAAAATAAAAAACAAACAAAAGTTGACCAGGAATCTCACGATATATTCTTAATAATATTTATGCCTTTCTGCTTCAATTACCAAAATTCACCTGGGTTAAAAAATCTAAAAATGTGATGAGGTATATTTAGATATATATTTTCGGAGTGACAAGAGATTTTAATAATTATTTTAATGAATGATTTTAAAGGCGGCATGATGGAGCAGTGCTTAGCACGTCCGCCTCTTAGCAAAAAGGCCTGAGTTTTATTCCCAGGTGTTTCTGTGTGGAGTTTGCATGTTCTCCTTGTGCTTGCGTGGGTTTCCTCCGGGTACTCCAGTTTCCTCCCACAGTCCAGAAACATGCACATTAGGCTAATTGGCTGTTACAAATCACCCCTAGGTGTGAGTGTGAGTGCGAATGGTTGTGTGACTGATGTCCAGGGTGTACCCCGCCCTTGTCCAGAGTCGGCTGAGATGGGCCTAATTAGAAATAAGTGGTTCAGAAATTAAATAAATGAATGAATTTTAAGGTACTTAGAAGTTTGACCTAGTTGGCCAAACACATTTTGAGGGTTGTTGTGGACCGTCTGTTCTGTTTGTAGACCCATCCTTGTTGAAATGTAAGAATGAAAATCTGGATTTACACTTCCGTTAACATAATGCCATGTAATGTAAAGTCATGTACGCTATGTCCCTGTGGCAGTTAAGGAAGATCTATGACGGCACGCAGGCATAAGTTTGGTGTATATTTTTCCCATGTGTGAGCAATGGAATTCTGAGGAAAAAAGAAGTGAGTGAAAGATTCATTGTAGCCTCATTCAACAGGCGTTTCTATGGCAACCCAACATTTTCAAGCAGACTGAAGGCCGCAATGCTTTAGTCGACCAGCTCTCATACACTTTGATCTTTTCTTTCTATCTCTCTACGTACATACTTAATGCTGTTTCTTGCCTTATGTCTGTCTCTTAAAGCAAACAGACATAATAACTAGCCTGCATCAACATGTATCAATTTCAGCTTCAGAGACAGAGATAAATAATGTTTTGATGCTTGTATTTGGAATTAAGCTAGATGATTTCCCAGACTATAGCTTTTTGTAAACACTGTTTACACGCACATGACTTGCAAAAATGTGCTATGCACATTATATGGAAATGTGTTTGTATGTACTCTGTTCTGTTTCAACTCAAATTAAATTTTAATCCACTAAAGGCACCTACAGAGACAGCCTTAGGCAGTATAGAGGGGTGGATGCACCTCTATCTTGCTCTTTTCTTTCATAGCCTTGTTGGACGGTATTCCTGAATTAGTCAACAAATCCTGTGGACAAAGTTTGAGCTTCATCCATTAACCATCCATGACCATCTGCCCTGGACACCTCTCTTCCTTCCACTCTCTGCATCAGTGATGGCAGGATTAAAGGATTATGAAAGGAGGTGGATGATTTGAGATTGAAGCAGTCAGGTGATCACACACACGGGATTTGACCAGGACAAACTATAGACTGAATTGTGGATTACTAACTACCCCTTTGCAGCAACACTGACATAAACGATGATTAATAAAGTGTTTAAAAATAACATCTGTTATTATACACCACCAGGATATGTTAAAATTAGACCACATTGCTGATGTTAAGTGAATTTAAGAATAAGAATGAAAAATAAATAAATTAAGGGGTGTTAAAGAGAGAGAGAGAGAGCGAGAGAGAGAGAGAGAGAGAGCTAACTTGTATTTAACAATAAACAGTGAAAAGGTGCTGCATGTCACTCATTAACATATTAAACATTGTAATCATTGGCAAATTGCTGCATATAAGCACAGCAACACACTCCAGACTGTACTGTTTTATGAAAATTATGCACTATGGTGCACGCCATGTCTCATCACACCTCCCCGAGTGCTTTACTCTTTGTATGACAGAAGCGTCTTTCGTGATACTTATAGGGTTGCAGATAGGCTGTAGCCTATCACAGACAATCTCAATGGGCTTCAATCTCAATCTTGCCAGTCCATCGCAGAGCCAACTCACACAACCATTCTCACTCACACTCATAGCTAGGGGCATTGTTGCCTAATGCTCATGTTTTGGGACTGTGGGAGGAAACTGCCACAACACCACAACCGGGACTCGAACCATAGACCTTCTTGCAGTAAGGCGGACGATAATTATAACAACTTTGCATCACACTTACAGGCTTCAAAGGGGCAGGAATGAAATTTCAGTAAAGTTGCAATCTGGAAGCTCACCACTAGATGCCTCTAGAAATCACTACAGCTTACCAATTGTACCTTTAATATCCAGCCGATTGTGGGTGCTTGCTTTGGCTGTTATTGTTGCTTAACACTAATATAATAAAAAACCCAGAAGTCGTTAGTAGCAGCTGGGGTTTATTCGATATTAAACAGCACAAACAAGGTGTGTCTATTTTTTAATAAAGCTTAATTAAAGCATGTTTTATTTAATTGCTTTGCAGTTTCTTCAATTAAGCTGGTTCATAAGCAAGTGTGTTTAAAAAATACAATTTGTATGATGCTTGCCGAACTTGCAAAGTGCAAGGAAATAAGGTTCATTCTTATAGAAGATCTTAGTAGAAGATGGAAGCGTCTCAGGGGCAGTAGAAGTCCCATTTCTAAAAAGAAAAAAAAATTGCATATTAATGTTGACATAACTGATTGTTCATCAAAAATGGTGTGAGAATGCATACAAATAAATTACACACATTTGTTTTGAGCTCAACCTCAGCTGGCATTAAAGCATAAGTCTCTTCCACGACGCTGCTCGGGAAATGGCCAAGTCGAGCCTCTTGCTCGCCGTAGTAGGATCCCTGGACCTGATAGACATAAGCATACGTGGTTATTTCTTATTTTCACTCTCAGATGTTCTAATAAATCTCCAAAAATATTTGTGATATAAAATAATGTCCTGATAAGTAGTTAAACATCCTTAAATGTTTTCCTGGATCCTTAAACATACACTTCCAAACCAGAAGAGGTTGCCCCGGTCTTTCAGCATGGCATAGACATAGACAAGTTGGCCTTGGTGGATGGGAATGAAGCGACAGTCCTGGGGATAATAATCCTGGACTGCTTTGGCAATAAGAATGGGATCTGAAAACAAAGAAGTATTACTAATCAGCCATACTGTGCAAAGCTACTAAGATTTAGTAGTGTCTGGCGACATCTAGTGGTGAGGTTTCAGATTGCAACCAATTGAAGCCTGTATGGTTCTGGGATACTGTACAAACATGGCGGGGGCAACATGGCGACCACCATGAGAGGGGACCTGCTCCACATTTCAATTTAAATAGCTGATTCTATAGTTGCAAAAACTCATCTTTACATCTTTTATTCTAGATGATGAAAACGTATTTACTGATGATATATTAATTTTTTTCAAAGTTACATATTGTCCCTTTAAAGGAAAGAGTCCCGCATGAAACACATTAAATTAAATGTGCTTATATTGAAAATCTAATGCTAATATATTTAGCAATCCTGGTGTATACAGTGGAATTTGGGTAATAAATAAATCTACTTATAATCACCCCAAAACACAGCGGTACACCAGTGAAATAAAAGGTTTTTGTGCAAAAGTATTGATGCCCAACTACCATATACTGTAGCTATGAATATCTCTGTTACATGTTAAAACTCACGGCTGCATTCTGCATCGGCGCACAGCTTCTTGTCTGAGAGTTTTGGCATCTGTCGCCCAGCCTCGGTGTGTAACGGCAACAGTCCACACAGAACCAAAAGCAGCACCCAGATACTACAGTGTCCCTTCATGGTTGGAGTCTACTAGAGGTTTGGGGGAGCAGACTAGTGGGCAGACAGAAGGAATCCAGTTAAAGCTCTGCCTCCACGTCCCTCCCACTGACTACTGCAAACAAGCACAGGGGGGAAATATAGCTGGGTGTGTTTCTGGGAAGAGAAATGCTTGATTGGGAGCATAGAACAAACCAGGATCTGTGTTCACAAAGAGTTTCAAGGTTAAAACATAAACGTAAAATAAGTTAGAATGCAATTAACGTTTTAACAAAGCAGCCTTTGTTATTTTTTGCCAACAATAATTAAGTGATTAATATCTGATTTACACTAAATAACTGCTTAGTCCTACTAGGGTTGCTGGAGCCTATCGTAGCCGACACTGGGCAATGGCAGTGTACACCCTGAACAGCTTACCAGACCATCACAGGGCCAACACAAACACAACCATTCACACTCACACCTAGGGGCAATTTAGCTTCCTGTGAGAACGTTTTTTCAGGTACTTTCAGGTCCTACTGAGGGGAAATATGCAGAGCTGACAACAGGAAGTAGCAAGCAAGCACGAAGGAGTTCCACAGGCTTCTGCATGTGTACAGAGACTCAGCACACTCGCACCACTGTTCTCGTCATCCTCTAACACCTACAGCCAGGCAGTCTGCATTGCTACGCCAACACGCGAACAACTCACCTTCTCACTGAGCAGAAAATAAACAGACCAAATTCCTAGTGGGAGCCACTGCAGTCACGAAGGCGACATTTTAGCTGGAAACTAAAATGGTGAGAACTGAATTAAGGCAGTAAATCATTGAATTATTAAATTAACAGAATAACATGGTTAGCAATCAGTCTAGATCCTAATATGATCAAAAATGTATGTCGGGGAAAAAAAAAAAAACAAGAGCACTCGGAGGACGAAAACCTCTGCCAAGCTGAAAGAATATAACGTAAATTGCGCAGCACCCCCTATTGGGTTTGCTGTAATACTACACCAAAAAAAAAAGAATCTCATAATGGCGTGGTGTACTGGTTAGCACATCTGGCTCATAGCAAGAAGGTCCTGGGTTCGAGTCCTGGCCTCGAGTGGAGTTTGCATGTTCTCCACGTGCTTGCATGGGTTTCCTCCGGGTACTTCAGGTTCCTCCAACAGTCCAAAGACATGCACATTAGGCTAATCGGCTGTTCCAAATCACCCCTAGGTGTGAGTGTGTGTGTGTTTGTTGGCCTTGTGATGTATTGGCGAGCTGACCAGGGTCCTGGTAAGATTAAGCGCTTTGGCTAATGACATTTTTGAGGGATGTCTCATGAAGTCTGAATGCTAAGCCATTAAACAAACATTGCTTTGTGTGTCTGAGGTGGGGTTTGTGTATGCGATACATAGTATTCGTTCATTTTCTGAACCGCCTAATCGTAATTAAGGTCCCTGGGCGAGGGCAGAGTACACCCTGAACAGCTCTTCAGGCTATCGCAGGGCAGAAACACGCTGACGGCTATGCAGCCTCCTCTTTACGAAAGTCAGCTCTTTTACATTCCTCTTACCACAGACAGTGAGAGACATGGCCAGCCTTTGATAACCCAGTTAGCTACACTGGGGGGACAGCAGTGACATCCTGGTGATAGTGGGGCTTGAACCACCGACCATGCGATCAGTAATCCAGCACCTTAACCACAGGCCACCACTGCCCTAATAATAATAATAATAATAATAATAATGATAATAATAATAATAATAATGATGATGATG
>JBCNYG010000020.1:16953803-16966174 GCA_039654305.1 Porochilus rendahli
CACATTCATGGCTGAAGTGCCCTTGAACAAGGCACTTAACCCCCAGCTGCTCTCCAGGCACCCCAATGTGTGGCAGCCCACTGCTCTGAGTGTGTTTGCTCACTTTGGATGGGTTAAATGCAGAGGCAATAATTTCCCTTGCGAGATTAATAGAGAACAGCAAAGTCCTGTTATTGAAAAGTATTACACTGCTCATTTGGAGACTTGATTCTAATTAGTCAGTCACAGTGTTCAGCGGTTTGTTAGTTCTTAATAACACACTCTTTTTAGGTATAACACATGCACCTTTAATATTTTTAAAACCAATAAAATACACTGCAGGGCCAAAAAAAAAAATTGGCAAACAGATATTTTCATGGAGTGAATTTAGCCTTGACCACAGCATGTAATCTACGTGGCATTGTTGCTCCAGTTGGTCGGGTCGAGGCTCAGCAACATTAATATGGCAATAAAATAAAGTCGGCTGATGACCTGAATGTACTGAAGGAGCAGGTTATCACATCAATGGATTTCTTCCCTGATGGCAAGGATATAAAATGCAGCAAATAGGCCCTACACTGGTTCTCGTTTTATTTACCCATGTATTCATCTTACAATACGTTCGTTTACAGTACAGTTTGAACCTTCAAGGCTCCATATAAACAACATGTCTATCAACACTCTTTGGGAAGTTGTGACCATGATTTTCATCTTCCGAGGTCACCGAAGGCCAAAGAAGACTTTTCCATTTGAAAGCATGTGTATGTGTTCCTATCTGTTCCTCATTTCATCTTTCACTTTATTTTTCAAACCGATTTTATTTTAACATGAAATATTATATCTCCAAAACTTTGTGACCTTGCTCTGGCCTTGATCTTTGATCTTGAGGTTGTGTCCCCACCATATTTGGTGTAAATCTTTGCACAGGTGTGGTCAGGGAAACTTATACACAAACAGATGCTGGGGATTACAATACCTTTGCAATTTATTGATTTTTTTATTAAATGTTAAGTGGTATAATGTACAGTGAGCCAGTCATCAAGCCCCTTCAGAGTGATGTAAATCATCTACAATACACATCAGGGTCTTAATCACTCTGCCAGGGTTTATTCAGCTATTATGACTGGATCACTGCACATTCTCCCCTTTTCGTTGCATTTTAACCGTTTTAATTTAAAAAGGCATCGACAAGCAGCTGCCATGCCAACACAAACACTTTCCTCAACTAAAACAACTAAGCACGAGCTCATAAAATATTGGAAAAATTAAGTCTTAAGAAATGTGCTACATCTTGTACGAATGCTTTGGATTTATACGGTTTGAAACCTTTAATGCTCCGAATCTGCGTTTTTGCATCTTTGCTCTTTGGGAACAGATTAATGACTTGCATTTATGCACGGAGGATCAGTGTGATTTAATCGATCACCATCTGAGTCCTCAAAGTGAATAATTCGCTTTTAACTCCGCTCAAGAGGAGCATCTTGTGCCGGTCGCCTCTCCTGCTGAGTGTCGGATCAGATTAGCGAGCAGGAATGAGAAGCAGCGGCACGTCGGCAGAGGGGATGCAGAAAACATTCCGACCTCTGCATGCGGAGTGGGAAAGTGTCGGCTGAGCGACAGCGGCGTGGGTTTGTTTATCATCTCAGCCACGCCACGAGAAACTGCAAAACAAGTCACGGAAATTCAGTGTATGAATAAGGAAGCAGGCACAGCTGGGCTGCTTATAATCACAGAGTGTTTGTTAAAAAAAAAATATCACACTTTAAAGATTGAACTTTATCGTTTCACTGTGTGAAATAAGCACGCTGCATTCAGGGCTACATTCATTTCTCGACCGAGAGAGAGAGAGAGAGAGCGAGAGAGAGAGAGATCCTGACTCCTGCGGCCTTTTTCATGTCACCTGACTTTTCATTTTCCGCACCATCAGGATGCTGATTAGGGACACATACAGCCTGGAGTGGTGTTTGATTATGCATTTGTAGCGAATCAATCTTGCTTTTCTTTTTACTATGAATGCTGGAGAAGGTGACTAAAGGACACCTACAACAACACAGTGGAAACAGGAAGAAAAGAAAACAAAGCAATCAGTCAATAAAGACGTGTTCGCTGCATGAAGTTTTACACAAAACGAAATCGATCGGCGCAAAATGAAAATTACAGTGCGTTACATTATCAAAAAATTCTACAAATATTTCCGCACGCAAATACGGTATGCTGTGCACTGAATCATTCTCTGGATTCAACCCTGTAGCTTTCACCTCATTGTAGTTGAAGCACCAGGTGGGAGTGGCCTTGATCAGTGGAGCAGCCAAAGCTAATGACAAACATGGCGACCGTAATACACAGCACCCACACACACACACACACAGTGGAAACACTCAACAGACTGTGAGCGAGCATTCAGTGTCCAAAACATCCTCAAAGTACCTCAAATATAAATCAACTTTTGGAAGGTCACCTTCAAGACTGTACGCTCATTAACTGTGAGAGTCCACCTTCCAAAGAAATGAGCAGTTGGGGGGGTGATAAAGGACTGGAAAACAGTAACCCTGGGTTTACGCTGGGGCACGATGTCTGTGATCTCCGCACCTCAGTGTAAGGCTGGGTTAACTTTGCTGCATTTCTTGTTTCTGACATGTTGCAGAAGAAATAATGTTTGTCATAAAAATATGGACACACAAATAATGTATAAAATATGAACTAGTTTGATATCATATTTTAGATGGAAGAATTGGCTTAGAATGCAGTTAAGGGCACAAAAAATCTTAATCAAACTGGGCCCTATGGCTCCTTTTCATAAATCCTAGAAAAAACACTGATGAAGAGTGAAATGCTGTTACTGTTACTGTCAATTTGCTGCCACATCACAAAAATGTAAAAAGTTAACAGTAAAAAATCACATTTAAGCTTTAATGTTCATGTGTAGTACATACCAAAACAATGATTTGCCTCAGCTGTTCTGTCTTCTTAAGCACTCACCAATAATCACTTTATCTTTGGTGAATAACTGTAAATTATAACCATGATTAATAACATCAAAAGTTATTATACGTCCATTCATCCTTTTTTATTATTTATTAATCTGTATCTGATACAGTCTTGCGAGCTGTTCAGGGTGTACCCCACCTTCGCCTGCCTGTTTTACAGGATTGTCCACATCCAATGACATCATTAAGTATACGCAACAATGCAGTCCACAGCTGAGAATTTCTTCGTTCAAATAAAGACAGAGTTTATACATGGAACCATAAACGATGGCCGTTTTGGATAAAAAGTCCTAATCCATGCATTGATCTGATTGCGGTCTGAAGCAGAGTGTGATGGTACATGGCTCTCAATAAGATGTGACTTCATTCTGCATTCGCATTCACATAGAAAAGAGGAGCAATCACTTTTAGCTGTGCTACGCTCCTATTCAGCGCAGTGCCAATATATACAGTGGATGAATAGCTTGTTAATGGAGCGGATATTCACGCTGAAGAGATGAAGAGATAACATTCTGCTGCAGGGGATATGAGGGAGAAATTCTGCATGTTTATGCTAATATTCTAATCTCTTATCATGCTATAGAAGAGAAAGCCAAATGGTATTTATCATCTTTGAACTGGCGCACCAACTCTTTATTAGTTTTTTATCACAATTTGGAAAACCGCCGTCCCATCTCTGTGCATCACAAAGCCACAACACTGACTTTTTTCTTTCTTTATCACCCCCTAACAAATGGTTTCCGCTTTGATTTTCCAAAAGCCAGGCTGGAAAAAGTTGGACCAGTAACTTCCTCTTTATAATTAGAGCAACCGAGCAGAAAAATCAAAAGGACTTCAAAAGACTTCTCATGTTTCATGATTTTAGCTTCATTCAATCATTTGCCAAATTGCTTAATCCTACTAAGGTTGCCGGAAGGCTGCAGCCTACCTCAGCCAACTGCAAGTGAAGGCGGGGTATACCCTGAACAGCTCACCAGTCCGTCAGAGGCCCAACACAGACACTCTCTCACACCGAGGCGCAATTTGCTGAAGCCAGTTAGCCAAATGTGCATGTCTTTAGACTGTCATTAGGAGGAAACTGGAGTACCTGAAGAAAACCATGTAATCACAGGGATAACATGCAAACTACCCCCAGAAACGCCCTGGCCAATCCAGGGACTCAAACACAGGGCCTAATCACTGTAAGGCAGATGTGCAACTCACTACATCCCATACTGCCCCGATTTAAAATTTCGGTTATCAATTGTCATTGCTTTGCTCAGAAGCTCCCTGATTATGGCTACTATCAGAACATCAGTGGGGGTACAGTTAAATGGTAAAGCAGGAACACTCCAAACAGATTCAATTTAAACAGAGAGAGAGAGAAAATTCCAGTTTGCAGGTGTTACATAGCACTGTAGCAAGAGGTCAAAAGGGTAAATGCTTTGGCTAAACTAGAAATGTTGGTGCCTTTCCTGCAGGCTGCATATCATTAAACTGAACACTTGATCAGTAATACTTGAAACATAATTTCAAATCCAATTTGATATTTCATATCAGAACACATTTCTTTCCACAAACCTGCACCAAACCATTATACTACAAAAATCATTCATATAGGCTAGACTTTCCACAGGCATTTTTCCCCCACTCTTTTTATAAACTTGATTAAGTTCACCAAATATAAAACAGGTGCATACTGTAAGGGCAGGGCCAATGTAAACATAAAAAGAACATGAACATTTATCAACCTAATTTATTGTAGTAGCATTTACGTGATGCGAAATCAATATCTAAAAGTTACAATTTTATGAAAGTTCATAAGCCTTTTTAAAATGTACATTACACCTGAAATTATATGTGCAAAAATGCCTTTAAAGCTAAAAGAAGGCCTAAAAATATATATATTTAAAATACACTCAATAGCACCAACAGCTATAAGTAGCCAAAAAGTATAGATTATAGACCACACATGGAAATGTAATAATACACTATTGCCATAGCATTGCGGCCTTAAAATTTGTAAAATATAAAACCAATAGGAGTAAAATAAAGTTTCTTCTTGAAAGATGCAGCTTTCTTCTGTACCACTGCTTGAGGAAGGTGTCCTCTAAAAACTGGCAGTAGTTCTGGGAGTTAATTTTAAGTCTTTTTTTAAACCAAAAAACTTTATATGTTCGTACATAATCCACGTACAGATTCAGGTCATAGGGAATGCCTATGCAAAAGTTCAAAGAACTGGCCTGTGCATGAGCCGAGCAATGGCCCTGACAAACTTATTGTCCCGCCGCCCACCCACCCAACCGCCCAATCCCTATCCAAGTAGTATATATTTAAAAAGCTTTCAAATAGTGAGTGCACAGAGGAATCTGAGATGCACTGTGAACTCAGTCACCTCAGTGAGCTTTCCCAGCTGAATTACTGCATTACACTAATGTGTACCATAAATCATCATGCTATAAAATATATGAACATGCACTAACATATCATAAATCAACAGCCATGGGAAGTATCTAGAGGTTGAGGTACGACTGTACAGCTTTAAAGTGGAATTGATCAGATAAACACCAGACTGGAGTTTATTTTTACAAGAGTAAAAAAAGTAAAGCAATGACAACAGTTTTGCAATGAGAAAATAATAGCACAGAAACAAAAACCCTAGAACATTTGGATTACCAGGATAGCACTCTACTGATTCCAATTCTGCTGGCTTTATTTGGCTGAATTCATTTTATAAGACCATTGTAGCCGAATTCCTTCTTACTTTTGTATTGGCGCCCAAGACTGGTAAACTTGACAAGCCAAAGTGACCTAAGAAAAGTGGGGGAAAAAGGAAATTGTGACAAGAAACAAATGTGACATTTGTCTTTGATATTCACTTCATTGAATCAGCTTGAAATTTTTCTTGTTGTAACAAAACATCAAAAATTTCATTGTTTATGATTAAGCTATCAAAGCTATTAATATATACTAAATGTGAATTGTGCAATCCAATAAGTCTACTATCTGGAAAAAACTCAAACATTATTCAGAGTAGAAAATGCTTGAATTAAAATGACATTAATTTGGAAAAAATGTATTAATTAAAAGAAAAAATTCTACACAGTGCTTATTTTTTTTTACTATTTCTTATTTAGCATTTTTGGTGAAATTTAAATCCCGATTTGTCCAAGTTTACTGTTTTATCTCCTCTAAGGATTTTTTGTTTGTTTGTTTGACTTTAAGCAGGATTGCAGAAAACCCACCAACCCAATTTTCATGAAACTTGGTGGAAAGATCAAGCATGGGCCACGGAAGAACCTGTTAAATTTTGTCATGGATCTTAGTCACCGTAGATCCACTAATTTAGTTGACTTTCATTAGCCTAGCAAATTAGGGCATTTGGCCTTGCAGGAGTCCTACACCCCATGAGTGTCCTTCTACAGTTTGCAAATATTCTTCATAGAATATTTCATTGTGAGTTTGTTAGAAATTTGTCCATAGTACAACTTGATTTTTTAAAAAAATAAAAAAATGCACATGCATAAAAGGTCATAGTCAAATCTGCACACTTCACTGCTCTATTTGGTTATTCGCAGATGTATAAACTTTACCGATCTGTCTACCATGTGTGTGATTTTGAATGACACCCACAACAGTCTTCATACCCTGCCATGTACTGCATTTGCAAACTTATACTGTGATAAAGGGGGGGGAGTTAAGTCTTGAGTCGATGTTCCAGGTGGTGAAGCAAAGCCTTATGGAATTGGCTTTGCTCCTGTTGAGCAGCATATTGCACAGTGTAGCGTTGTGGCATTTTCTGTGAACTGAACACACAGATTGGAAAGTAATTTCTCACTACATATTCAGTTTCATATATATCTTTATGCCTCTTTATTCTGTTAATGGAAGTAAGCTATACGTCTCATTCAAATCAAAACACATTTTTTTCACTTTTATATCTTTTAACCTGTGACATGCATGAATATTTTTTAACAGCAAACAAATGAAACAATATTCGGGCATCCTTCAGTGATCATCAGTTTCTTCTGTCCATTAACTATGGATGGACCTACGTTGATTCCAGGTTCCACCCACTAGTGAAAGTAAAAGCTAGCACATGCTTCCTTTAAAACATGAATCCGGCCAACCATATCTTCCTTCGAACTGCTGCTCAAGCAACTTCAAGAGCAGATGTACTCACTCACTCAGAGGAAACTGCTATCTACCCTCTTCTCCATACATGAGCTCAGACTGCGTGAGACTGAGCTTCTGCTGCATTTAATACTGTGCAATGCTCAACTGAAAAATGGACAATAAATTTAGCTGAAGTTTAAGGTCAGAATCATGCAGCTCTGTGGTTGGGCAAACTCTGCCCTACTCACGTACCAATTTGCTTTGCTGCAAAACCGATACAGGAACAAAAATACTCAACAGCTACAGATTGTTTGTGCTAGCCTACATAGGCCGTTTACATTTATGGCATTTGGCTGATACCCTTATCCGGACTGACTTATACCAGTTTTACACTGGGGCCACGATCCCCAAGTGTGGAGCTCCACAATTTATGACCACATCTGGAGCATGACTGGGGAATAAAAAGGAGACAGGGTGCATCCAAGCGATGATACTTAAAGGAATCTTTACTACTTTTTTAAATCTTTTACTACTAGACTTTAAGGTCTGCTAAGCTATACTACTCTCTACCCCAAGTTCTGATCAGAAACCCAGAGCCTTAACCACTGAGCCCCCACTTCCCAGCTAGATAACATCGACAACATTATTTCTGATCAAAAACAAATAAAGACAAGAGCACTCAAAGACTGCAAACTGCCACGCTCAGCAATCCCTAAATTAAGCAAAACCCCAAAAATCATCCTATTTTACAGTGTAGAAGAATCCTAAAAACATTCCTGGATCCATCCCTAATTATTTTCCAATGTTGACATTTCCTGATGTGTTGTATTCTTCTTATAACACAGCAATTTGCCACAGAATAATTTACACAAAGATGAATTCATGAAAGATCAGCATGTACTTTTCTGCAGTCTATAGTACATTTATTTTCATGGAACACTGACGAAACAAGTTGACTCCCGTTAATTGATTAGCATTTAACCAGGCAGCTAGCTATCAGCAATGCAATGAAGACATGAACTGCGTATTTATAAAATCTTTTAATGAAGCTGTCAAGGGGTTCCTGGATCTAAAGAAATGTTAAAGAACGTATTACTACTAACATGAAAATATTACTAATGCTATCCCGTCTGATGTGTTTTGGACAGCTATGGTAACAGACCGCACGCCTTGGGCGACAGATCTGCCTCAGAAAGATGAAGAAAGAGATAGTGTGAGAGAAAAAAGGAGAGATTAATCACAGCTGCCAGAAGACTTAATGCCTCAGTCTGCCCTGCAAGTGAGCTGCCAAAGCTCTGGCGGTGGCCCGCTGAAGAAAACGCCCCGTATGAATCCGCACGTCCTGCGCATCGTTAGAGAAATTATGCACATTTACATGCTCAGCTGGCTGCAGTGTAATTGAAAATGCAGCATCGGTGACATGAGAAGCTTTCTGCCGACACACCCCTGTCTTCCGCACGTCTCCGTTATATAACCAGGCAGAGACATGACTAGCAGAGGCTGAAGCTTGTCTGCCATCTGTTGTTTGCAACTTAGCCTTGTATTATACAAGAGCAAAGTAGAGATATGACCTCCCATGGGATCACATCCTGGATTAAAGGGTAAGGAATAAAAGTGTAAATGATGAAGAGACATCAGAACTTTGAATTGGGAACATGCTAGCCATCAGAGTTCAGTATTATAAAAAAAGTACCTTCTTTATAAACAATTTTTAAAAATGCTCCATCCTTCTTCTTTTCTCTAGTAGAACTCTGAATTTATTTCTATTCATTCATTCATTCTTTTTCTGAACTGCCCAATCTTTATTAGGGTCGCGGGCAGGCTGGCGTCCATCTCAGCCAACTCTGGGCAATGGCAGAGCACACCCTGGACAGCTCGCCAGGCCATCGCAGGGCAGAAACACGATGCAGCCGACTGTTTACAAAACACAGCAATAGTTCTTTTACATGCCACTGACCACAGACAGTGAGTGACACCGCTGGCCTTTGATAACCCAGTTAGCTGCACTGGAGGGACAGCAGTGACAACTCGGTGGTAGTAGTGTTTGAACTCCCCGACCTTCGGACCAGCATCCAACCTGCTACCACCGGGCCACCACTGCCCCTAGCAAAAATTTTGTGATTTTTAAACTTAGGAAGAGAGGAATAAAAAACAAAGATGGAGGTTAAGGAAGTGACTGATGGGTTCTAACCAGAAGGTTAAGTAAGTGTTAAGGTCTGATCCACCTGCTCGCATGGAGTGTTAGCTCAGCTACAGTGTCTGAATTCATTACACACCTCACTGTCCTCTGTGCTGCTAAAATCCGACAAGGAGAACCATCATCAAATGTCTTCCAGGAAGTGCAACTCATAACTTGCCTTTGTTTAAGTAATTGAACTCAAATTACAACTAAATTCCACTGAATTAAATTATAGGGAATAAAACACTATGGAGTATCCGAAAATAATCAAGTGACCAATCAGGGTGACTATTACCAACCTGAAGTTGATTCTTTACCAAAACGTCATACTTTTTTTTTTGCTATATTGCTTTATTTTTTGGGGGGGAAAAAAACATCTAAGAAATAAAATTTTATTAAATTAAATGTAAAAAATAAAATAAAATAAAATACAAAATAGCTTTGCCAACTACAACAATAAAAGTGACTACAAATAAAATTTTTTACTGTTTTTTTTAAATTTTATAATAAAAAAAATAATAACTGTTGGTAGACCACTGCAGGATAAGATGAATAAAATACATCTGTGTAATAAAAATACACTCCACGTAATGACTTCACCAAGAAAATAGTTAAAAAAAAAAAAAAAAAGTGGGCGTGGCTATGGCAGGTAATTTCAGAGTTGGACGTCATAGTGACGCAGTATCATGAGAAAAATGTTCAATTAGCTGAAACATACAATTCATAAAAGTCCAAGATGTCTTTCTGAATATGAGTACCATCAGAATGTTCCAGAGAAACCTATAAAAAGCGGTAAAATTTTTATAGCCCTGCTGAGTGATAAGAATCTGTGTCTGTAATTGCTGATCTGATCTTAGAATGAAGACAGTGTGCCCCATAAGCAAGAGAAAATATATAATCAGTCCAGCGCTGCCTGTGTTCTCCTTCACATGGCAAATTACTGCCTCAGACATGTTCGTCACAATAAAGCTTCTAAAAATACACAGCAAAGTCAACAGCACAAGTGTGCAAAACAGCCTTTACTTAACAATCACGCCAAATGAGATGATTTTCATTACGCACAACAGAGTACTCTCTGAAGAACCATTTAAAAAAAATTAGATTGAAGTCGTTAGACTAAAGAGGCTTAAAAGAATTCTGATCGCTGACCTTTACTTTTGTCCATGAAGATGATGAGAATGTGTTTTATTCAGGTTGTATCATTGGGAGTGGTGGATGATTTACATTCTTTGGGAATGTAGTCAGAAGGTAAAAAACATTTAGATCATTTTTTTCCCATGATTCCCCTATTTTCCCCATTGCTGTTGGTGCTGACGGTGGTGTTGCTGCAAGGTGGTGTTGGTGTCATTGAAGATGTTGGTGGTGTTTGGATTACTGATGTTAGTGGGGGTATTAGGGTTACTGATGTTATTGACTGTGTTGGGTTGTTGATGATGGGGTGATTAATCTTGGTGGTGGTGAGGTTGTTGATGTTGGTGGTGTTCGGGGAAAGTGACGTTGCTGAGGTTGATAATGGTGGTGGTGTTATCTTTGAAGGTGCAAGTGGGTTAGGTGGTGTGGATGTTGTTGGTGTTGTTGATGTTTATGCCAAGGTTGTTGTTGATGGTAGTGTCTTTCTTTGAGCTGTTGCTGAAGGTGTTTCTGTTGGTGGCTGTGGTGTTTTTTGTTTTTGCTGATGAAGGTTTTTTGTGTTGTTGGTTATGGTGTTTTTTGGTTAGGTTTGTTGGACATGCTCACTGTAGTGTTGCTGAAGGTGTTTTTTTTGTTGTTGTGGAATATAATGTAACATAAAAAAATATTAAATATACAAAATACATAAAATATAAAATTAATAACATATTATAATGTTCTCATTATAATTATTTATTTTATTATTTATGTAATCATTTTTTTTGTTGCTCTGTAAGTTTTATTTTGATCATAAATATTATTGGGGTAGATGTACTAGGGGATGAAATCCTTTTTGTTTGTTTTCATTGTTTTGTGACTATATTTTTAGGATTACTTTTTTACTGAAATTGCTGTTATGATGGTGGTTTTTCTGTTCTACTTCTTTTCTTATTTTTATTGTGCTGTTCATGTGATTGCTACATTTGCTTATTTGTATTTTATTATTATTGTATTAATTTGCACTGCGATTAGTGGACTGAAGTGAGAGAGTGGAAAATGAACCTAAACCTGCATTTTGATTTGCTTCTACACCCATTCCTGTGATATTAATAATACCTATCTAAATGCATTCTGGACACAGCAGCACCTTGGGTGGTCATGCCACCACTCATACATAAAAACAGAGAAAGATGCTGTGGATTACCTCTGAGTGGGGGGCTTTTTTCAGCAGCAAAGATGCCCCCGTACAGCCTGTTCTCAAAACAATTTTTTAATTCTATTACGATCTTTAAAAAAAATACATATAAATATAATTATAGGAACAGAAGGAATAGTAGGACTTTTATTGTGGCACTCAGACAGACAGACAATTCCCAGACTGCGACGAACGCAACGAGCCAAGACAGGTCCATCGCTCGCTCTCCCAACCCACAATGCCGAGCGGCTGAAAATGCCTTTCCTTTCATAGCACGCACCCACAGCAAAAAAAAAAAACACTGAAAAAACCTCCATAAACCAGTTGTGACCAGGCTGCAATTACGTAATGCTGCAGCCAGCAAGGCACTGTTGTGTGGGTGTAAGCCTGTGTGAGAGTGTGTGTGCGAGGGTGTGTGTGTGGGAGAGAGAGAGAGAGAGAGAGAGACAGAGACAGAGAGACAGACAGACAAAAAGATATGGGAGGAGGGAAGCAGGAAGAGTGTGCTCTATTAGAGCTATTAGCTAATAATCATAATAATAAAAGTGCAAAGATGTATTTGTCTCACTGAGGTGGCAAAAAGAGGACGTGTCAAGGTGGCATGAGGAGTGGAGCGAGTGCATTTTTAATGTGTGTTCCTCAAGGTCATTTGAAGGAAACAGAACTGTAAAATACAAGATAAGCTGCACAAGTGAAGAGGGAATGACACTGAATGTGTGTGTGTGTGTGTGTGTGTGTGTGTGTGTGTGTGTGTGTGTGTGTGTGTGTGCGTTTACGTGCATGTGTGTGTGTGTGTGTGTGTGTGATTTGTGTGCGTCGTGTGCTT
>JBCNYG010000020.1:17015997-17026034 GCA_039654305.1 Porochilus rendahli
GGTGGAAATAATAAAGTAAAATATACATATAACAAAATAAAAACATAAACATAAAAATATAAAATAAAATATAAAATCAAATATAAAATATAAAATATAGGATACCATATAACATATGCGCATATGCATATAACACAAAGTAAAAAACATTAACAGCTCTTTAACATCATTCACAGCAAAGTTTTTTTTTAATGCAATTAAGCTTTTCTTTTTTGTTTTTTTATACAGTCGTTACCTTTTTGAAAATATACATATTACAATATTACTTCATGTTAACAAACTCTATTGCATGGCAGATTAAGCATTTCCTGGCCCTACGGTGGTCTGGTGAGCAGTTCAGGGTGTACCCCACATTCAGCTAGATTCAGCTGGGATGGCCTCCATCCACCACAGGACCCTAATAAAGGATAAAGCGGTTTGGAAAATGAAATTAAAAAAATGTTAACTGTTGGTATTATTAACACTATATTAAGCGTTAATTATTTCTTAAGGCCATAACTCAGTCAAGAACAGGTGTCAAAGTAAATTAATACCTCCAGATTTTCTAGCAGTGGTTCCATTTGTAATCAGTGCAGGATCCTGTTTATGCTCTTGTTAAAATGCATTATCATTTATATACTAAACATTTACACACACTCCACATACAATAAATCAAATAGATTTATAAAATGTTAAACAAGTGTATAACATTTTATAATGGTATAGTGTGAGGTGTTTCTTTTTAAAGGGTTTGTTTATTAATATCCAATTCAAAATGTGTTTTCATGGACCATGAATGTAAAGATTACACTTATACTGTATACTGCTGCAATGTATGTTTTTAATCTGAGAGGGTTTCAAGCCCATACAGATCCTGTTCTCTTGATCTAACATCTAATTTCATCATCGTCCCATGTTTAAAATTTTGTTCAAATACCTGGTAACCATCAGTAGGTTTGGGAATGTGTTTTTATTGTGTCTTAAGAAAGAACTAAGGAGGCTGGTGAAGGAAACGACTGTTTGTAGCTGCTATAACAAAAGAGATTACAGGAACTAACTCGTGCACAACATAACACATATCTGAAATAAACACTAGATAATAATCAAACACTTCAGGACGTGATGTTATTGGAAAATAATGCACTTTTATCAAATGGTGCCCATCACTTCACCTCATCTCAAGAGCAAAGACACTATAACCGTTGTTATGTAAGCAAGCTTCGTAAAATAACACCCTCTCGTACCACAGATTCGTTAGCCAGAGACTCAGTCGCTTCAGCAAGTATAAATGATGCTTTTGTTAGTCACCGTAAATCCTTTATAAACTCGAGAAATTCACCTTTCTTTAGTCTCCACTCGGTCACACGCTGTCATTCACTCACCGGTATGTTTATTCGTGTCCTTCCGCCTTCGTCGCGCGCAGTGCATCATGGGAACTGTAGTGTGTTGTGTTTATGGTTCCATTTCCGCTATCAAGATTAGCTCATTCTGAAAGTGCTGTGTTTGGGGGTTTTTGTCGCATTTGTCTGTAAAATTGCTCAAAACGAGAATTACGCAAACACCAAATACCATGTTTGTATTCTAAAATATAAAATATGAAATAAAGGTTTTTAACCTCTGCTGTAAATGTGTATAAATTAAGATAACAATGACTGGTGCTCCCACAAACAAAACATCAAATGTTCATCCACAAGACAAAAATAACAACAAAAAACTGGTATAACCTCGAATAAATGTGCTGACCTTCTCATTATCACCTGCCATAACTATTAATCCCCTCCCTTTTTTAATTAAAGGGATTCTTAGTACAAAAGGGGGAAGAGGTTTTTTTTTTTTAAGGAATTTTCACTTCAGGATCACAAATGACTTTAAATGAAGGAGATATGAGTTCTTGTCTCTCGTTCCAAAGATATCACATTTTTGTTTTCTGAGAAAAGTACCAGGAAATCCAGGAAAAGCTGTGACCACTGATCCCGCACTGCTGCCAGGCTTGGCAAAGGATCCATACACCAAACCATCAAATGATATAATCAATCACCAGCACTGATGGCGAATAATTGAAGTGAAAATTCAAGATAATTTGAATGACTCTTATTTATAAAATTCAGGAGCGCTTTCATTCAAGAAAACCCCAACAGCACAGGAGTCGGTCACTACTCGTATTTTTCCAAAAAGTGTGTAGCCTTCACAACTTAAAATTTTCATGTGCAATTTTTTGCATTAGTTATAAAACTAATTTTTGAATTCTGGGGTCAATGAAGACTCAGGGTCAACCACTTCCGACTGTAAGTCACCGAAGTTGCACCAAAACTCAACCACTATGTTTTTCTTCCATTCAAGCCCCAGATAAGCTGATATTAATGGTCACTAACTGATCTGAGTATGTGAAGTGTGGGCACAGAACGTACATAGTGCTCCTATCGGTGTCTGCTATACCTACCCTAAGATGTGTATTCATAAATTTTATTTGTTCTGTTTTTGATAAAAGTAATAACAGGATAACATGACCATTTTCTCAAGGTCTCAAGATAACAAAACACTATCCAGTAGGCTAACAATAAGCTCTTCGTTGCAACTGTGTCATGTCAGTGCAGGAGGTGACTACTGCATCACATTTGTTTTCAATCAAGCCCCAACACAGGCTGTAATAAATTATACTATAACTGCTAATACAGACCATATAAATAACGCATTATCAAGGGATAACAAATAGAATTAACTCTTTAAAAATGTTATTCCAAGAAAACAACATAAACAACCCGAGGTCACAGGTTGTGATAAAACAAATTAAATAAACTTGTTACCACGAGAAAACAAAATGTACTGAACATTCACCTGGGGCTTCCGTACAGTGGTGACACATTAGGTGGTCTTATACTGTGTATAACTTGATTGTTTTTAATTATAAAAAGGTATTTTGAAGTGTTTACTTTTTCTTATACTGCAGACTTTTGACATTGTTTAACAAAGAACACCTTAATACTTTGCAGCTTCTATTTAATCAAGATAACATATATTCATTAAAAACAAAGTTGCCTGTTTGATTGAAGCAAAAAAAACAATTCCTTTGGAGGTTTTTTTTCAAAATAAACAAATATATAAATAAACAATACATGCTTTTAACAGTACATTTATTTACTTGACAAGTTGCAAAGTCACCTTCCTGCCAAGGCAACATTAATTTCAAAGATATAAGGTACAGACTTGTAATAATGGACAAAACAATAATAATTATATAATCTTCACATTACAGTCAGTGGTCTTGTTCAGCTTTCATCAGCTTCTTTGTTTGCTTTTTTTCCCATAAATGGTCGTCTGTTCTTTTGTACTTGGAGCTGCATTTGGAGGGGAAAAAAATCAATCTAAATACAAAAATATGTGCACTAGTAAAACAGGACAAAAGATGGAGAAAGAGTAAAAAAATAAGAAACACAATCTTACTCATGAATAGTTTCCATTCTCTATACGAGTACACTATATAGTAAGGATGTCCTTTTTTCTTTTTTATTTTATATCTTTGATACTCAGACTGAACAATTGTTTAAATTGCCATGGAATAGGCTGCTTGTGTTTTCAATCACATAACGCTCCTTTTGAGAACAAGAATTGTCTCTGGAGTTTTGTAGACTAGGGATTGATAAAATAGCATTTAGAATTTGCAATCGGTGCTTATAAACACTTATTTGTGAGTAAAAATTCATGTTGTTTCTCTTGACCATAAGTTTTGTAGGCAAGCATTAAAAAAAACTTAATATATTTAATGAATATGAGCATTTACACAAATTTAGTATTTGCAAACATATTACTTAGTTGGGGGAAAATGTTTGTGTCCTATGGTTTGAACTTAAGTAAGATGGATTGTGGTTTCTCCTGAGACTACATACCCTGGTTCCCTCCATAATGTGAGGATCTTTCTGAAGTGCGTTCTGCATTCCTTCCTCTGACGAATAGCCAACCCAGCAAAAGCCCCTATGGAAGCCAGTCTCTTTGTCCTAGTAATAATATTTTAAAAATCAGTGAAAATATTTCATAAACAATCATATTAAATTTCTAAACATTAATAATAAAAAAGAACAACATACTCACAAAAACCAAGAGGCATTTCTTCACTTGGCCAAACTGCCCAAAATACTCTTTAATCTCCTCTGAAAAAAAGGACAGTGAATCTTATGTTTATACGTGAAAACAGAAACCAGTGACAATCTAAAGGCCAACAAAGCCCGTCTCCTCTATTACGATTGACCTGCAGATCATAATCCCCGGTAAAATCTCCAATCAACACACAGCTCGCATTTCTCAGACACATGGCCTGAAAGTTGAGTTGATTCTGGTTATGATTCAAAGTGCTGGAATATATAATTTACCCAATCATCGAATACGAAAAATAAAATCATACTAAAGGTAACGAGCTCTAAAAAAATAACACCTGACCCTTAAAAAATAACATTAAGTTGACTCTAAATCGCCTGTTGTTCACTGAATCGTCTAGAGAGCTACAGAGTCGACTCTTATTTCTAAATGCCTTAAAACGGAGAATCGACTCAGAAGTCGAAAGCATCAGCGAATTGTCAGGCATTGTGGATATTTTAGTATAAATGTATTAATTTGTTTCCAATTAAAACAACAGAAGCCAGTTACGTGGAACTAATCGTGACATCTTCACACACTTATAATAAATCATACATAAACTCGAATAAATAACTATATACCGGTAATGTGTGTGTAACTTCTTACTCGTTGCGACAGTCCATGGGATTTTTGAGACAAACAGCTCAAACACCTTCTTGCCAGGGGCCGCCATGTTTCTCCTTGGGAAAAAAAATCACCTACGACCCCAATCACGTGACACACTGGCTGTTCTTTATTATTATTTTTTCGTGAAATCATTTAGGATTTAGCACCAAAAACTATTAAAATTGATAAATATTTTCTGTGTTCATTTATAAATAATTTAATTAACATTTTTATAATTATTTTTGTTTACGTTTTGACATGGAGAGGTGAAAGTTCAGAGTGCAAATGACGACAGCTAAAATGGCGGCTTCCATGGTGGAGCAGGGAGAGGACGCGTTTAGAAAACTGTTTAAGTTTTATAAACGGAGAAATCCACCTCCGGATTTTAGTGACGTCGTTGACTTTTCGAAAAAAGTACGAAATGAACTGGTGAGTTATTCAGCCGTGAGTATTGTTAGTACCGTGTATGTGCAACGCCGCGTGCACTGCTTCATGTCGGATTGTTTTGATCGTGCTGATCAGATCTGAATAGATGAGGCAAGACAATGTTGTAGTAGTAGTAGTAGTAGTAGTAGTAGGTCGTCCTTATTGTCGTTTCAGCCATATACATAGTACATAGTGAGACGAAACAATGTTTCACACATACACACATACCCATGCTCTCTCTCTCTCGCACATACACCCATACACTCTAAACAATAGAATACACATCTTCGTACACATGTTCAAACAAAGTGCTAAAAGACAACAGTGACGTAAAACGAACACACTATGCAGGACATGTAACAGAACTATGATAGCTAGTGGTTATGATTGGGTTCAGAATTTTAGCAGCAGTGAGAAAAAGTGCAGAGTGCACAGAGGTGCAGTGTGCTAGTTTGCATTATACGTTACACTGTATACACTGCAGGTTGTCCAGCAGTTTATATTTCAGCTTGATATATATATTGCATTATAGGTAATTCAGCAGTTTATATTACAGGTTGATTATATATTGCACTGTAGGTTGTTCAGTAGTTCATATTACAGGGTGATTATATATTGCACTATATATATATGTTGCACTTCAAGTACTTCAAAAGTTTCTGTTATACTGCAAATGTGCATAACTTCATAGTGTCCATCATATCCATCATAGTAAATTTGCTGTTATAAAAAACATTGTATGATGATTAGATTATGGAGCTTTAAAAAGTTTTGACATAATCACCTGACCTGTGTTTCACTCCTGTCTTGAACGTCTTTTCCTAATGCCTGCTATCATCAATAGCAACTATAAATGTGAGCTGATAAGTAAGTACATAGTTCAGAAGATATCTGACACTGGAGACTCCTTCCTCAATGTTGAATGAACATTTCTTTTAAAGAAAATGTTTATTCAGATTATTCATTCATTTTTCGAACTGCTTAATCCTGCTAGGATCACAGGGAGGCTGGAGTCTACCTCAGCCGGCAATGGGCAAAGGTGGGGTACACCCTAACCAGGCCATCGTAGGGCCAACACACTCGACCACACTCACACCTAGGGGCAACTTGAAATAGCCAAGTGCATGGCTTTGGACTGCCTGAGTACCCAGTGGAAACCCACCCAAGCACATGGAGAATATGCAAAAATGCTTGGGACTTGAACCCAGGACCTTCTTGCTATAATTAAAATAATAAAACACGGTGTGCAATTTGAGACACCACTCTCATCTGGGAAAGTTTTATTTTGTTAAATTACAAGAAAAGATCCAGAATGACTAAATTGCTACAATTACTCCATCTGAAATCTGAAAGTTTAAGATAAAAACTTCTCTTTTCATTATGTGCAGGTTTATGAAGCTGAATTGAACCATGGCAGTGTTAGCGCAGAAGCTGCTTTCAGAGTAGGACTTCGGCCTGTTAAAGAATGGAGAGCATTTGGTCTTCATGGATATCCAGGTACTCAGCTTGCTATCTGCTTACTCATTAAAAACAAATTGAGTTCTTCAGTGGCTTCTTAGATTATTAGTTATTGAAGAAAAATGCCCACGTATGTGATTTCTTTCCTTTTTACACTGATGGAAATCATGGTCAACGATAATGCAGTGGTTAGCACGTCCACCTCAAGTCCTGCGTTCAAGTCCTGGGTTTGGCATGGGCGTTTCTGTGTGGAGTCTGCGTGTTCTCTCCATTTTTGCATGGGTTTCCTCCGGGATTCCTTACAGCATCTAAAGACATGCATATTTGGCTAATTGGCTGTTCTAAATTGCCCCTGGATATGAGTGTGAATGGTGGTATGTTGACTGTGGCATGTTGTTCAGGGTGTATTTCACCTTTGCCCAGAGTAGACTGAGATTATGTATGTTATGCTCCAATTATGTTTCTTAATTACATTGCTGTACCACTCCACTACTTCTTTATTATAACAATCAGTTTTTCCGTCCGTAGGTTTTATATTCATCTCCAATCCCTTCCTGCCTGGCTCACAGCAGAGCTGGGTAAAACAGTGTCTGAAGAACTACACACTGAAACCTAATGTGTGTAACCTGGACCTGCACATGTCACCTGCTGAGACAGAGAACATCTGGGAGAAGAGCATCGGCAGTATTCGGTAAACTCCTCTTCATTCCAGGATGCGCAAATTTGATTCATGCCCAATGTAAACAGATGATGTTAAAGGGGTATTTCAGTGGTTTAATTTCTAATCTGAGATGAACCCAGCTAAAAACAAGAATTAATTTGTTAATTTTCTTTGCCACTTAATCGTAATTAACATCGCGAGAAGGCTGGCGTCCATCTCAGCTGAAAATATAACAAATAATTGTATAATAGAGCCTAACATTTGATTATGTTACGTCACCTGAATGATGTGTTTATGTTAATTCTACAAATAGTACTTTACTTTAGTACAATTTCCGTAAGCTGTCAAATGCCCATTAATAATAACATGAACAATATATAAGCACACAAAAGGTAATAACTTACTAGGACTGAGCGTGCACTCATGGACTGCTGACTGACAAACACACACCCAATTTCCTGCGACAGGCGTAGCTCACACGAAAGGTAATCAAATTAAATTTTCAAGATTCAATATTAAATCAAATGAATTTTGAAAAAGAATAATATTTTTGCGTCAACCTAATCAGTAGATAAAGTATTAGCATAATGATGATCCCCTCGTAAACTGGTTCAGTTGGTTTCACACTGAGGATGTACTAAATTAACATAGCTGTTGGTTTGTTCAGGAAGAAAGGGCAACGCGAGCCGCGGACTCTACTAGAGAAGCTGCGTTGGGTGACTCTGGGCTACCATTACAACTGGGATACTAAGGTACTGCCGGCTGTGTCTCCTCCAGATATTCACATTTGGATCTGTATTGTGACCATAGCCTAAAAAGGGACATTTATGTATTTGTGCGTGTGTGTGTGAGATTGAGAGGCACAGCGTGTTACCATTGATCTCGATGAGCATCGTGGGTGAAGTAATAGAATAATGAATGCTAATCATCCTCAGAGAAGACAGCAAATATTGTTCATGCCACATCACAGCTCAGAGCTCAGCGTGACACAGTTGAATTAAAAAGGAATGGCTACCCATCCTCTTCCTACATGAACTCATGGATGCCTACGATTGGCTGGTTTTGCATTAATCGATAGAGGATGTCCTTCTCATTGCTAATACCTCTCCCTTCCACTTACAGCATGAAATGTCTTTCTGTATAGAGCTGAAATGCAACAAACAGTAAGAGAGAACATGAAACGAGTGTGAAATTTATTATCCCGAGGGAAGCCTTGGCCTTTGTTGGAGTTTGGCTTTTTTCAGACGAAATGCATTTTGTCCTAAATCTGATTAGCATTGTTTGCTTTTTTCAGGATGTTTCACTGAAACCCGCCGCTGGTCTGTCTCGTTGATATGCTAATTGCATTTAGGCTTCTGTCCTATTAAATCACTCAGGAGATGCACTCAGGTTTCATTAACCCTGATCTGAGTTTTATAACGCCACATCTCTGGCAACAACCTGCGAATTTTAAGCAGCACCACTCTTATGTTCTTGTGGTCCCCCCCCCCATTTCATTGAAGGACAGAGAGTGATGGGAATGAGAGCAACTGCAGTGCCAGGCTACAGATACAGAAATATTCAGTTCTTGTTTTGAGCAGTGCTTGTGTGACCCTGTGTGTGTGGTTTTTTTTGGTTTAGACCTATTCTCCTGATCACTACACTCCTTTCCCTGAGGATCTTCACTGTCTGTCCAGCAAAGTAGCAGCGGCTTGCGGGTTTCCAGACTTCAACGCCGAGGCAGGAATTCTGAACTACTACCGTGCCGATTCCTCTCTCGGAATCCATGTGGATGAATCGGAGCTTGATCACACTCATCCTCTTCTATCATTTAGGTGATGAGTCAAAATCTTTCCTTTTTCACCTTTTTTTATACTATGATCCATAAATGACTACTCAAAAAGCTAACTTTTAAATTATGCGTTTGTCCCAGCTTCGGCCAGACGGCAGTCTTCCTTCTGGGCGGAAATAAACGGCAGGACCTGCCCACTGCCATGTTCATGCGCAGCGGTGACATCATGGTGATGTCAGGTTCCAGTCGCCTGCTATACCATGCTGTCCCCTGCATCATTCCCGCCCCCTCTGCCTACCCCCTGCCCTCATGCCTGGAGCACTGCTTCGACGACTGTGATGTCATCGAGACTGTGTGTGAAAAGGACTGGGAGGTGTGTTCTGCTTACCTTAAGACGTCACGCATTAACATGACGGTCAGACAGGTCCTTGGTTTGGGTCAGACCTTCCCCGTGACATGTTCACACACTGTTGCGGCGACAGAACAGTCCGGAAGCGGTGATGAAGAGCAGACACAAATTGCTAAGAAGAGGAAAAGCCAGTCAGGATATGACCTTGATTCATGACCTACGGCTCAATACTGGACTCTTAGGGGTGTTTGTGATGTCTGTAAATAAAATCTGTTCTTATCATTCGAATGTGTGAAAGTGTTGCTGTTCTTAACTCTAGTCGTGGCTACCAAGGGAGGGCAATATGAAAAATATATCATCCTTACTGAGGAAAGGGAAACAATTTCAGCGTGAGCACTTTGGGAAAAGTTTGTTCACAATGAAGACTTTTTTTTTAAAGACCTATTTATTTTTTTCATTATTTTTTTCTGTCGGAATGATGTGATAATATATATCAAATAGTTTGAGTATTGATATCGGACATGGCAAGGAAATCCTGGAACCTTTCCTGGATTTCATGACATTTTCAAAATATGTTTATTAAAAAATTCAATTTTGTTATTAAACTATATATATATATATATATATATAGAGAGAGAGAGAGAGAGAGAGTTTTTCAG
>JBCNYG010000020.1:17046825-17060939 GCA_039654305.1 Porochilus rendahli
CTGGACAGCTCGCCAGGCCATCGCAGGGCCATCAGTCACACAACCATTCGCACTCGCACTCACACCTAGGGGTGATCGGTACGAGTCCCGGGATTGGTGAAAGTGTTTCTATGTGGAGTTTGCCTGTTCTGCCTGTGCTTTTGTGGATCCCTCTGAGAACTCCGGTTTCCTCTCACAGTTCAAAGACACACACATTAGGATAACTGGCTTTTCCAAATTGCCCAAAGCTATGAGAGTGAGTGTGAATGGTTGTATGAGTGTTGTCCTGGTGAGCTGTTCAGGGTATATACCTCCTTTACCCAGATTCCACTGGGATAGGCTCCAGCCCCCCAGCATCTTTAATAGGATGAAGCATTTCATCAAATAAATGAATAAATGTCAATATTCTTCTCAAGAACTGAAAATATTAAGAGCTAATATTTATCTTTTTTTAAGTTTAACTATATATATTAAGAATACAATCTTTTTTCAGTTTGTTGTAAAACAAGAGAGAACGTTTTGGGTATTTTTTTCTTCCATGTTACTTTTCACATACTAAGGAAAATAAAATAAATTGACTTTACAATTACTTCCTGTAACTTTCCATAACAACCTGACTTTCAAAAATAAAATTCAGTCTTTAGTTTAGGTAAATCTATAAACTGTACATTTTAGAAACTGTGTGCACTTTTTCTAATTGTTACGAAAACAAACCTGCCCGAATTTATTCTCTATTTTTAACCATTTTCATCCATTTCTCTCTTGTTACGGTACATTTATATACGCAACATCTACTTCCTGGTAACTGACGTCTCCATGACAACTCTTACCTGCATTACCGGCTCGAACCGCTAATCTAACGAGAGCGCTCAGTAATCCGGAAGCGCTTCTCATTGGTCGTGTAGAGGTTACTCTCGTTCATCACGAGCCTACTGAAACCTCGCCCAGTTTGCTCAGGCGGCCGGTGGAATTTGACATACTAGCCCCACCTACAGGGTCAAACCGGGCTTATGATTGGCTGGCTCGTCTGGTTACCAAAGGCATCGACTTCCGGTATGCGGAGGCTGGAATTTCAGGTTCCTGCTTCGTACTAGTGGGTTTCTGAGGGTGTTTGTAGGGAAAGTTGAAGTGTGTGTGTGTTTATTTCCTTATACGCTTTGGTTCATCTTAATTCTTAGGCCTTTACTGATGTGTCGTCCTCTTTGCACGTCTTTATAGAGAAGTATGACCGAGAGCGCGGTGAACAAGGAGGCGAACGGGGACGTGTGTCAGGCTAAACACTGGGCGGTGAAAGGCGTGAAACCGGGGAAGAGCAGCGCACTGAGGGACCAGCACTGTTTCCTGGACAAGCAGAGCTCCTTCTACAGTCATGACGGGAAGGTGAGCAGCCTGTGACCTCTAGATAACCCTTTACAAACACTCGTGTAGAGTTCACCTTACAATTAAGAGCACCCTTAATAATGTAGTACACTCATCACATGCCTGGTTCAAAACTTCACACCTGACCTCAGGTCAGAAAGTTCAGCTCAGAGTCAGATTCAAGCCTAGCACTACAGATGTGTAGTGGGATCTGAGGGGGCAGTGGTGGCCTGGTGCTAGGGTGCTGGATTACTGCTCCCAAGGGCGGGGGTTCGAGTCCCACTATCAACAGGATGTCACTGCTGTCCCTCCAGTGCTGCTAACTGGGTTATCAGAGGCCGGCCATGTCTCTCTCTGTCTCTCTCTGTCTCTCTCTGTCTCTCTCTGTCTCTGTAAAAGAGAAGAAAAAGAACCATTGCTGATTTTCATAAAGAGTAGGTGTGTTTCTGCCCTGCGATGGCCGGCCGAGATGTCCAAAGTGTGCTTTGCCCTTGCCCAGAGTCGGCTGAGATGGGCGAAACCCTAATTAGGATTAAGCGGTTTGTATGTATGGTTGTTGTGGGATGTCCTGTGTAGTGGGACAGGCCGCCTAGGAATGTTCTACTGGGGGCAAGTGTCCATGTCCTTTTGTCTGTCTCTCTGATAGGATGGTCACCAGTGTGTCACATGACCTACACACTTTGTGATGTGATATCACCTACTGATTGACCAACCCTGTAATGAGGTCACAGAGTTTGGAGGAGGGGGGTTGAAGCTGTCACAGGGGGCTCAGGTCGGCAGCATAATTTATTGCTTACTGATTTTTATCATTACTGACTTCATCATATGGTTCTCTTAGTTGATAACCCAACTGCTTGCCTGGAACCATATGGCAGTTTTATTCAAGAGTTGTGCGGAGGTGACCTGTCACGTGCAGAGATTGCCACCTTGCTGCAGTGTTCTGAAATTACTATAGAAAGACTTTGTGCTTGGAATGATAAACGGGAAAGACTCGCAGTATTGCTCGCTGAATTGGAGAGGACTGTGAGTAGATACACAGTTAAGGTCAATTTTCATGTAGTTTTTTCACTTTTTATTTACTGCCCTGGTTTCAGATATTGTGAGCTAATTGCTGTTGTGCTTACCAGTTGATTACGTAGGCTATACTTGGATTTATAGATCTATAATCAGTGACAGCAGGCTGTTCGATGTTTGGTAATTTGTTGTTTGTTTTTTGTTTTTAACAAAAAAGCGATTGCAGGCTGTACTAGTGCATTGCTTATTGCCACTCTTTGGTCTGGGGTTCTCGGCTTTGGATTTTTGTTTATTTACTTATTTTTTTGATATGTAGATTAATTCAGACATGCAGTTCACTCAGTATCCAGCATCTTTCTCTGGAACACACTCAGGAGTCACATAAATAGACATATTGTTTAGTCATAAAAAATATAAATCATGTAGCAGAAACTTTACCGCAGTTTAGCATGTAGTCCTAAATAATTTTAGTAAAAGAGTTCATATCAACAGCACTAGAAAGTCATCTTCACAGTTTCTGAGTGCAAGAGCAGGAAGGATCAAGGGGCTTCCAAGATGAGAACCTCAACCCCTGGGTCGATCGATACTGGTAGAGACTGTTGGATTTATTCAGTAGTAGGTCTGTCCTACCTCTTTTGCCTTCGAATAATAGATTTGGATTCATTATATCACTATCTATCCTAGCTGTAATTAATTTTATCTGATTGTTCTTTGTTTTTACTGGCGATTACATCCTGTACTAGTGTATCACCGCTCTTTGTTCCGGAGTTCTGTGGTTTGCCTTACAAAGTGGGTCAGGGGCAATGTCTCTAGCTGATTGTACTTCTGGGGCAAAATTAAATATGAGTTTGGGTCCCGGAGGTCGGGCTGTCGAGCTGTTCAGGGTGTACACTACCTAAGCTCGGAGACAGCAGAGATAGGTTCCAGCCTCCCTGTTACCCTAGTAGGATTAAGGGAATGAATGAATTAGCGTGTGTCAAAGATATGAAAAACAAACCATTACTGTGAGATGTCCCATGTAATGGGATAGATCAACGAGCAATGCTCACACGGTGTCCAGACTCAGTTTCGCTCTGTCTGCTTATTGGTCTCACATGATGAACAGCCAGTGTGTAAAGGGGAATGCACATAGGAAGTGATGAGTGACAAGCTAATCGCCTCCCTGTTGAGTGCCATGCGAATTGCTTTGCTAAACACGTGTCAGCAGCTTTGGTTACCTAGATAACCCTCTCTCATGCTTCCAAATGTTTGAGTAGAACTGTAAGCAGTACCTAGCTTGTTCCCTACTTACATTATAGATACATGAGCATCCAGCTCGTTCAGCAATAAATAGCTTGTATTATCATTTGCTTATGCTATATTTGCTTATGTTTTCATAACAAATAGCTTATTGTTATCATTGTTGTTATTGTGTGGCAAGTAATGAACTAGGAAGAGTTAAATGTATATAAATACTCACAGTAAGTGCTGACCGTTTTGTAAATGTGGACCTGTGAATCGTGTTTCTGGTTATTGTTGTCAAATTTGTGTGCAGTTGTAAAACCCACAACATTTAGCAGTTATGAGCTGCTCTTCCATGTTGATGTAGGCAGAATAATTAAACTCTTGTTTGTTGGTTCCCTCTGGAAGATGTTTGGGGAATTCAGGCAGTGTTCCAGCTAGTTTTCCAAGAGTGCAAGGTGCTGCTTATTATTGTAGGCAGTTTTTCATGCACATAAGGCACTTTTGCACACATTACTGTTAGATGAATGTATCGTGTAAAATGAGTCATACTGGGTAACTAAGCAGGTTGGTTACTTTAGAAAAATATAGTAAGCAATAATACCACATTGCTGAAAATTACATATCAGATGTAAATATTCTTTAAAAAAGGCACAAATTTCACAAAACCAGGAATGTAATTTGTTGTTGTTCTATTGTAAAAAATTTTATAGTCTATTTTTAGCTCTCAGCTTGTTGCTTGCCACTTTAGGTAGTAAATTGGAAATCAGTGCAGTGTTGAGTCCTTCAGCCTGTTCCTGTGGTCTGTTTTGATTTAAGCAATTTGTAAAAATTGGTATCAGGCGATTTTGCTACAATATAATACAAAATAAATATATAGGTTTATATCATTTTTGTGAAAAGAGCTCCACTTCAACTGTGACAATTTGCCCATATTATTTTTCATTTCACAAATCCATAGTTTATAAATCAGAATATAATCCCCCCAATGGTCTGTCTGGTTATCTGTGGAGACTTCAGCACAATGACTGGCTGTGTTGTTTATTGACTATTTGTCTGAAATCAGTTCTAACAGTATTTAATCGGAAACGATGTTAGCTAACAAACGTTTATGTGGGTAGTTACCTCACAGAATAAACTTTAAACATAGCTTTATGTAAATGTTTAAAATAGTACAGTTACTGGGAATAACACTGATCTCTGAAATGCGAATTCAGTCATGTTTTAGGTTACTGGTCGTATACATCACTGCTGTCGGCCAGAAATCTCATATGTCCAAAACCAGTACTTTCAAGAATGGAAACTTTTTAAAACATATAATTGAACATCATGTTTAGATATGTGTCTGTGTGTGTGTGCATGCGCTGAGTTGAGCACAGAGTTGAGCACAACAACTTTGTACCCACACATACTGCATCAATCGAACAGGATGCGTATGTATAATTTGGGTGTGGCATTATGGGTTGAAGGCTGTGTAGGCCCAGGCTGTGGATAGCAGGATGTGGGACCCTGTTAGCCACAAGACTGGCAGTGTTTGACAGTATTTGTCAACCCATCTCTCTATAAACTCTGATTGGTAATTGCTTAAGTCTTGTCACATCAGAGTTAAGATCAGATTAATTTTGTAACCGCCCACGTTGCATTGCTTGAGAATTTCACCTCTCAGGGCTCGTTTTACTGGCTTTAATTGACTATCACGATATCATGACACCCTGTGATATCACAAAAGGGACTCAGTGACGACTACCACAGCTACTTTCACCTTCTTCCATTAGGGATTAGCACAGATCATCCTCTAACTTGCCCTGTCTTCTCCATCTCACCAATCATGTGCATGATCTCCCTCACCAATTTTATGCTGGTCACAACTTTCCCCATTTAATCCAGGCTTGGGACCAACACAAAGAGCACAATGGTGACACCAGTGAATTGGTCCCTCTATCTGTGACATCAACTACTAATTGACCTACACACTTTGTGCTGCTTCACGCCCTGTCACATCATAACCTCCCTACAGATAGTTCTAGAATCTAGTTATGTCTCAACATTTCGTTCTGTTCAAGTGAGTCCAATTCAGCAAATTCCATCCAAAGATTACAGTGGGAACACATACAGGTGTGACATCATATGAACAATGTGATCGTTGAAAAACATTGTGTGAGATTAAGAAAGTAAATGAAGCTCATAGTTAAAGGTATGTCAAAGGAAGCAAATTATGTGACCCAAAAATGTACCGCTTAGAACAATAAATAGACGGATAGTTCTGTGGATTTCAAATATTGAATGATAAATACTCAGGTTATAAATAATTCTGCACTAAGTACTCTCAATGGTTAAAAAAACAATCTGGCCAGGCTGCTTAAACCTACTAGGGTGTCAAAGAGGCTGGAGTGTATGTGCTCATATATACAAAGGATGCAAAAAAAACATTTCACATGGCTGGCTTTATCTTTGAGTGAAACTTGTCCCAAGACAAGCTTGATGTAGTGTTGATGGGTGTGAATTGGCCATAGCTAAATTAGGGAGTTGCCATTAAACAATTACCCAACCTGGCACCAGTTCAGTTACTGCTTCAGAGTAATCCATTTGGATTGCTTCAGAATAGTCTAATCTCCGTGAGGATTAGACTACTAGTGATGGATGGTACTGCACCAGGGTTGGGAAAGTCCTGCCTAAAGACCTTAGAGATATAGCTGTACAAATGCTCAAGGTAGAAGAAGGCTACAAAGAGATTTCGAAAGCTTTAGCCATCCCTCTGAGTACTGTTTGGAGAATTATTTAAGAGGAACCATGCCTAGATCAGGCTGTTTATGCAAACTGGGTGACCAAGCCTCACGGATGTTGATCAGAGAAACTACCAAGAGCCTAACAGTGACTCTGAAGGAGATACAAGTGTCTTTGGCTGAGACTGATCAGTTTGTGCACGTTACAACAACCTCATAAGCTTTTCACAAAGCTAGCATGTATGACATGATGGCAAGAAACAAGCATTTTCTGAAAAAGTGCCAAGCACAGTCTCATGTGTGCTATTCAAAACGCACGGGAAAGATTTTATTGCCATCTGGCAAAAAAGTGCTAAAAACCAGGGAACCTCCAAGTGTTATGTTTGGTGAAAGCCAAACAAAACATACCATAGCTACTGAGACATGGTGGTGGTGGCATAATGTGTGGGGAGTTTCTCATCAGTGGGAACTGATCAATTCAAAGATCAGGAATGAAAGGCAATGCATGTTGCCAATCATTCCCAAATTCACGAGGAAACATTATGGTCCTTGGAGTGTTTCTAGGTTTGTTTTCCAAAATGATGATCTTAAATGTTCTGCAAAAAGTACAATGCAGAGGGTTAAGGATGAGAATGAAAATATTATCAAGTGAGACTCAAAAAAAAAAAAAGAAAAATTTGTGGATGGGTTTTGAGGAGAGCATTCTGTTTTTGCTCACCAGGGAACAATGCTCTATAGACGAATGGCAGAAATTCCCCAGTCTAGGTGTGCTAAGCTAATAGAAACTTATTGAACACATTAATATTCAGGACACTGAAGACAAAAGTTGATAAATACTCACACTGAATAAATGCACAAAACAGACGACACTCACTGAGCATGGCACCAGTAGTGAATAGGGGAGAAATCAGAATGAAATTGATGTTTCATGAATTATATACAATGATTGATTAATCAGTGAGCACAGTGAGCAAGAATGTGGTCAGAATTGAATGTTTACATTACAATTCTTCCACGTACAATTACTACATCCATGCTGTACTACGTAATTTCAGTTTCTACTGCATTCTGACTTCTTGCAAACTTCTTACAAATGTTTATTGCATCCGCCCGATTTGCTAAAGATTTCCTGGGAAGGTGGCTGAATGTGACAGTGTTTATATTCAACAGTGTTTGTTTTTATGTGTACTTTTGCAACAGGAGTTTGT
This sequence comes from Porochilus rendahli, assembly GCA_039654305.1. NCBI lineage: Eukaryota > Metazoa > Chordata > Actinopteri > Siluriformes > Plotosidae > Porochilus > Porochilus rendahli. The sequence goes on from JBCNYG010000020.1 coordinate 17,054,330, forward strand.
TTAAATATGAAACATCCAGCAGCCTGAACAGATACATTATTAATTGAGGAACTGTAATACTCTACTTTACTGTAATTTGATTTTGTCTATGGAGTATAATCCATCCTGTCAAAAATGTAAAAAATAAAAGCATTGAATTTAAAATGATAATTGATGAGTGAAACAAAAAGTTTGTGCCTAAATAAATGAACATGACTAAATGTTGAATGACCATACAGATGTTATTGAGAAAGCAGATATTTAAATGTCATTAGAATAAAATTTTATATATTTATTTATTTAAATAAAGGGTAAATGCTTTTTAGAAATTTGTTGCTTTGGTTTAAGTTAAAAACTTTCAATAGCACACCATTTAATTTTCTAAATTAGGATCATGTTTAAGCTAATTTGCCAAGCACACAATAAAAAAAATTCAACAGTGATTTGATAGAAATTTAAAATTGATCAATTTCAGATTTGAGACGATTTAAAGATTCTTCAATAGTAAATATGTATCATGATGTTTACAAAACAGCCAAAAAGTTAATTATAATGTGATTTTTTTTATAGCAGTGGGAGAAAACTATTTTTTCCAAAAAAAGGAAAAAAGAAAGAAAAAGTAATATTGAAAATGAGTAATGATAAAGGTATTTATTGAAAAAAATTATAATTATCAATACTTAATTATTTAGGATTAAAGCCATTTAATCCTAATTAGGTTTACGCGGAGGTTGGCCATCTCAGTAAATGCGGGGTACACCCTGAACAGGTCGCCTGGTCAATTGTGTGCCAACACACGTACAACCACTCACAGTCACTCTCACACCTAGAGGCAATTTTGGAACTGCCAGTCAGCCTACTGTGCATGTTTTTGGACTGTGTGAGGAAACCAGAGTAGCCGGAGGAAACACACGCATGCACATGGAAAACATGCAAACTCCACACAGAAACCCCCCGAGCTTGGAAATCGAACCCAGCTAACTAACCACTGTGCCGCCCCCCTTTTGAACACCACTAATAATTCATATGAAAAAAAGTATGTATAATTAGTTCTTACCTAGCTCTGTTCCATAAATATAAATACATCTGCAACGATTTTTTGAAAAGTAAAAATATAAAGGTCGATGACTCTGTTCTCATAAAGTTCTCTTGGCAGATGTTTTTTTTTGTTTTTTGCCAGGCCTTTTTCCTAACCAGTCAAGCATCTAGTATTCCCTGGCAGTCCTCCATCCAAGTCCTAACCTGGCCGACCCTGCTTAGCTTCTTAGGTCAGACAGGATTGGGTATTCACAGGTGACCGGAGCATAATTTTAACTTGGTGAAAGCAAATTCAGAATAATGAAATACTGATCTGAATGTAGTTCCTGATAACCTTGTACTGATGATTTTCGAGTAGCTTTCTGTGCGTGTACTCCATGTGTGCTCGTGAAGCTGTTTTTCCTTGTAAATGGTCAGGTTCTGAGTGCGGCTAATCCATTCACAGGTTTTTCCATGCTGCCTCGGGATATTTGTTAGCAGTGTGACCAGACGCATTTCTGTGTACCTGTGAGGCATGTGGTTTTTAATTACTGCATTAATGGCTAACCAGGAAAGTTTTGGCATTGTCTTGGGCTTATGACGACTCCATACAGCAGCTGTAACTGTATTTTTAAAGACAGGATAAGTTGTTTCTTTTTCTTTTTTTCAGTGAAAGATTTTCGCTAATAAAAATGCCTGTATTTTTATTTTGTATAATGTCCCCTACCTCATGTGTCAGAATAACCCTAAAGGTCATAGGGCAAATTAAATTACATCACCCATGAGAATGTGTGACCCATAACAGAGATGAGTCTTATGATATTCCTTTTTAAGTAATTTTTTTTGTTGTTGCAGTTATAAAATACTCTAAGTTGTGTTTAAAGGATCTTTTGTTCAGCTAATCTTTTAGATAAGTGAATTACACTTCAACCTCGATTTGCCAGATTAGGGGGTAGGCTGTCAGGGACCCCAAAAGTCCGGCAATAGCTAATGTCCAGGGTCCCGACCCTTTCCTGGACATTTACCATAATCGGTCCAGCAATCACCATCATTCAGCAGCAGTCCTGGACTTTTAAAACACTTATCCGACACGCGATACACAATATTGTGTTTCCACAAACTTAAGGAGCGAATCAGTACATTCTTTTATTATTCATATTAAATGTGGGTTCTGGCTCGTCATCACTGTCCTTACTTTCACTGTATCTGTTCATCACTGTATCTGTTCATCGGACGCTATTTTGTGTCCCTCTGCTGTTTAATTTTCATCCATCTACTCGGACAAGAGAGAGGTTTGGAAATCATGACCGAACTGGACTTCCATCATAGATTCCCGGACTTGTCCGTGCATTTGTCCGGTGACACCAAATAATGTCCGGCGTCTGGGAAAGTCTGGGAAATAGGGGTACGGGAAATCGAGGGTGAAGTGTATTAAGTGAATCATTTTGATTTCTGATTCACAGCTTCTCCAGAGTGAGTGTAATGGAGGTTTGTACAAAAAGCCATTCACAGAGTCGTACGAACAGACCCCAATGCTGGTGGCCGTGCTCACGTACATGGGCTACGCCATCCTCACCATTTTCGGCTACCTGAGAGACTTCCTCCGTCAGTGGCAGATCGAGAAGTGCCACATCGCTAGAGAAAGAGAGGAACAAAAGGTAACGTTCGTATTGTTTATAAAGTATTTGTGGTGTTATGTACGGTGCCATTTACAAAGGAAAGACTTCAAAATTATGAAAGGTTTTTTTCCCTGTGTTTAAGGATTTTGTCCCACTTTATCAAGACTTTGAGGATTTCTACACCCGAAATTTATACATGAGGATTCGCGACAACTGGAATAGACCCATATGCAGCGTGCCTGGGGCCAAGATGGACCTGGTGGAGCGAATTTCCCATGACTCCAATTGGACATTTTGGTGAGCAGCTCTGACAAAGTTGAAGAAAGCATTTTTAAGAGTGTTCCACTGTTTGAGTTGCAATTGCAATTTACTAAATAACTCACCACCTTCTTGGCAGCCAGCCTTGCTTCTCAGTTTGAATCTGCCTTTCAGTGTGGGGTGGGGCTAATTTTTGGGAAGGAATAGTATAAAGGAGAAGTAACTAGTTGATGAAATCAAATTTTGTCTGTGAAATGTGATGTGGTCATGTAATAGTTGTAGGTCTAGAATAGTCAAATCAGTCCGGGGTACATGACAACATGGATGATATTGATATTGTTGTAAATTATGTAGATAAAAAAATATATATATAAAGCAATAATGCATCACAACCATTTCATTGGCACATGGCTAGCCAACCTCTGTATCTTGATCCGTATTATAGTAAAATATTGCGCTGGGATATTTTCTATGAAAAAATACAACTAATTTGTTGTTATACAAACTAAATGAATTTTAAAGGTACGGTATCTTTGAATGAAACGAAACATATAAAATATGATTTTTAAAAATATTTTGTGTTCAGTGTTAAGCTGTGTAATTGATGGTTTTACCAAATGAGTATTCATACCAGTTCATAACCTAAATTATTTCCCATTAAATTCTAGTTTAAAAGGTTTAAATATAATTTTTCCACACCACTCCTTAAAGCCCAGTGAGGCTTCATGTAGTACCATATTAGAATCTTTGACATCTAACCATGTTAGCATCTCTGAAAGGTTTTCTCTCACAGCCACACAGGCCGAGTGGTGAAAGACGTGATCAACATGGGATCGTATAATTACCTCGGCTTTGCAGAGAACACGGGCTCATGTGCTGATGCTGCAGCGGCAGTCACCCTGAAACACGGCGCTGGTGTGTGCAGCACCAGACAGGAGATCGGTGCGTGTTTATTCAGCACGACATCATTATTCATCTGTACATTAAGTACTCAGAAAACTCAAGAACGTTCTCTGAAAACACACACCCATGCACTCTGTAGAATGTGTTTGTACTACAGGAAGTGGTCTGGTGGTTTGACTTGGCTGACTTTAAGATTTTGTTTAGGTAACCTGGACAGACATGAGGAATTGGAGAAGCTGGTAGCAAGGTTCCTGGGTGTGGAGTCAGCCATGGCATTCGGGATGGGTTTCGCAACCAACTGCATGAACATACCAGCTCTGACTGGCAAGGTACTGAGTTTATATTACATTTTACAAATGAAATGATGAGTGTTTATTTTAATCTGGAGATGTACACAGTGCTGCACAAAAATCATGCAAAGGAATGCTGTAGTGCAAAGACGCCTTCAAAAATGTAATGTTACTTTAAAAAAAATAAATATAGTCAGTGATTAATAATATAAAGTCAAAATAAATATAATAAAGCATATTAAAACTCAAATATAATGAAGTCAAAATAAATATAATTAACAAAGCACAGTGAACAGTAATAAATATAATAGTCAGTCCTAGCGCAATACACTGTTATAAATGTAATAAACAAAGCACTGTAGAAAATATAATTAATCACAGATAAATATATTAAAGATCTTAAAAACGTTGGACAGAAAAAAAATCTGTGTTTACGTGTAAGCTTTAGTTTGCATGTAATTATTTAGATTTAAAAAAATATATATTTATCTCTGACTTGTTTATTGTAACTTGAAAATTACATCCAAATTCATGACAATATACATGATGGGAATTTTATGAACCTGCAGGAACAAACCTGTCCAACTCAATGCTGAGCAGAGAAATGTAACTATGAATATGTAACTTTAAACACATTATAGCACCTACTAAACAAAAACATGAACTAAAATTATAAAATGAACAGCTATTTATTGTTGAGTTAGCGCACGAAGCAACGCATCAAAAGAAATCCAACAGAATTTTTATTGTTGAAACCAATGCGAAGACTAGCTAACCTTTTTCCTTGCTCCAGTTTATCTTGAAGTCACTGTAGCTCTTGAACTACTATTGAAGTGCAGTTTGTGTCACTCTTCTCCCTGAACATGTCTTATTCCCTCTCATGCTTCTTCATCCTTCTCGGGCTTTTTAGGTGGGTCTCTCTCACCTTCCAGCACACATTCACTCTAATGTGCTAGAAAAATCTTAATTTCCTGTATTTTGGAGGTTTTTGTTCTATAAGTAATCAGAAATGGAAATCGATTGTTTAAAAGCATTCGAAGAGGGCAAACCTCTGCCAAGCCCAGCAGTCCTTCATATGAACCAAAGTGTCAAGAATCATCCCGTCTCACAATGTTAAACAATCCTTCAAAACACCTGGATAAAGAATTCAATTCGGATTATCTCCAAGATCGAACAAGCCTTCCTTGGCCAAAGCCCCGTCTCTGGTAAAAATTTTCTGAAAGTCTGCACATAGCTTTGTCAAATCCTGCTACAAACAATCAAACCAATGGTATAAGCTTCTTGGCAGCCGTAATAAGTTGCACACTTAAGTCTGGAAAATAGAAATTTAGCTAGAAGTTTATTTTAGAAATCTAAGATGTGTTTATGATAACTTTTAGAAACTTTTTTGTAGTGTAGTATAAACTCTCTGAAACGTCGTTCTGGCCTCCCAATTGAATATTTTGCATATTCATGTCATTTTTGAGTCTCATGAATATTTATAAACTCGACACATTTGCAAATTAATATTAATGTCTCTTGAAAACAGGATTTTTTTAATGGATAAAAGAAAGAAGACAACTTGAAAATAATGCAGTTTAGGATGCACGACCCAGACAGTGACAATGACTAGGAAAGATGCATGGGACACGTTTTTGCAATTCAGTTACTTCCCATAGCTTCCTTTTTTCAGACACACCATCGTTTTCGTTCCTCTTGCACAAATGTAGGTCCGTTGTGCAATTATGAGGACAGAAACGGATTTGAATGTAAACTGAAAGTACGAATTTTGGAGAGATTACGATGATGGATATTTAGCTTCCTATGGTGCTGTACTGCACGGACCGTACAAACCAGTCTGCTGTGTCACCTGAGCCTTTCATGTTGACCCTCCTAACTGACATTGTGTTTTCTTTTGTATGTGTGTGTCTGTGTGTGCAGGGGTGTCTGATTCTAAGTGACGAACTGAACCACGCCTCTTTGGTTTTGGGAGCACGCTTATCTGGATCCACCATCCGTATTTTCAAGCACAACAGTGAGTGCAAACATGTTTTATTTACTTTCTAGCAAGTACCAGAACAAAGTATCAGAAAGGAGATCAACATACTGTTTTCACTGTTAGTTCATCTAAAAATACTTTTCTCAGTTTTATTTAAATTTTCTAGGACTCAACTAATTATCAAGAAGAACTATTGGTTGTGAGGGGTGGGTGTGGCTAGCAGCTCTGGTTGTTGCTGATTGGTTATAGTGGAAAACACACCGGGAAAAAAGAGGTTTGCTTGTTAGAGACAATTTTGGTGATTTTCCAAGTAGGTTCAATATGGCGATATTGTATGTCTTTTCTTTTTCTTTTTTTTTTTCTTTTTTTTTTTTTTTTTAGCTTTATGTCTGACCTACTCAAAATCATAAATGTTTTAGCATGAGCCTTGTTAGAAGAAGAAGAAAAAAGGTCACGGTCATTTACCCGTAGTACATAAAGCTTCAAACTAATAATTGAGATGGCAAAGATTTACATGATTAATACAATCCAATTCACTGAAAACACTTTACAAGTGACACTTTATA
>JBCNYG010000020.1:17101654-17119497 GCA_039654305.1 Porochilus rendahli
CTGAGATGGGCGCCAGCCTCCCCGTGACCCTAATTAGGAATAAGCGGTTCAGAAAATGAATGAATGAATGAATAGATTCATTCTAATTGTTAATTGTTCTCAGGCCTTGATTCTCCCTGCCAAAAAAAAAAGTTATATGGTTTTCTTACCTTAAATTAAGTTCATGACATTCATGCCATGAAGGATGTTATGTGCATCAGGTGGAGCAAAGCCAAAACCTGGGCTCGTTTTATGTAACTTCCATCCATGCACGTACTTCTTCTGATTTGAGCAATTTTCAGCTGTGCCCTTCTGAAAGCCGTAAAGGAATACTTAAAATCAATGGTAAGCCTGCATTTAATATTATATATGTAAAATTATGTTTAAAAGAAAAATTAACCCTATACTGCATTGTTATATATAGAGGAAAATGTTTTACATCACAAACAAATATGGTAAATTTGTTTACTACTTAATTAAAACTGGAAATTAAAAACAAACAAACAAACAAAAAAAAGACTAGCAGGATTTAGCAGTTTGGCAAATGAGAGAGTCAGAAGAGAGAAGTTAAGAATGGTGTCACATGGTGTAAATTTTCCTTTTTTATTTTTTTAATTTAGTTAATGGTTCGAATGAACCTCAATGTTATTTAAATTGTAAATGAAAACTTTACTATATTCCACATGTTTCTGACAGCCAGCAGAGTTTACTTTTTATTTGAAATAAACCATGCTTTCTTCATTGTGAACCTTCATTGTGAGCACATAGGAAAGAAAGTGCGCAGCTGAAATGTGCATAACTGTGCGCATGCAATAAATGATTTAAGTGAGACTGGGAGGATTGAAACCTGTATGAAAAACTTTAATCTGAATCATAAGTAGTTCAAACTTAAAGCAGACTGTAGTTGCGTATCAATACGGTACCAACCTGTGATCCCTTGATGTGATCCAGGTAATATCGACCATCCCAAACAGTAAGCTGAGGTTCCTGAAAGGAGCTGGTCAGCTCACTCATAAGGACGATGTACCCGAGGAGGAACTGAATGAGGATCAGGAGGAAATTGATCATGCCGAGAGAGAGTTACGACGAGGACAAATCCTCTGGTTCCGTGGTCTCAGCAGAATCCAGACTCAGGTGTGAAGCACAACGACACAGCAGTCATTTTAAAGAAACTTATTTCTGTACTTTATATTGTGGCTTAAACATTCATGGCTTGTCTTCATTGACACATTTAATTTTATAGTAAGTAAAGCTTTATTGCTCTCCTTAATTTTGTTCTGTTTTGACCAATTTTGCATTCATTTATCAATTTTGAGGAAGCCGGAAAAACAAAAACAAACAATATACAGATTTACCAGAAAATGTGGATGCTACATTTAGTGGAAGAATGGGTGCCAGTTTGTGGACACCACCGGAGTTTGACTTCAGGCAGTAAAAGTTAAACGAATTATGTGTTATTGGTTTGTGAAATATCCAGTTTTTCATTTTTATGGAGTAGTGTATTTCTGTATGTGTCTGAGTGTGAGAGTGAGAGAGATTTGTCTTGATTTTGGGTAAACTCGGTTTCTGTTTGTTCACTGGAAATGTATGAATGAAATATTTGTGAACTGCAGGATATAGATATGTATTTTGCTTTTACTAATTTCTGATGTTAGTGTTGTTCCTTCAGATCGCAGGTACTGAACACCTTTGGATTCACTTTCTTCTGGCATCTTTACACTGTTCACTTACCCTTTAAAAAAAAAGTCAGCAGAAGACATCCTTTTGTAATCTTTAACCATTCAGTAAAATAGCTGACTTTGTGTGGAAAAATTGTGCCTTCAGACCAAAAGCTCCAAAGCAGCACTGAAATGTAGATTATTTGATGCATGTATTGTCTGTACCCTTGTTGCAGATCGAGGTTGTGAACACGTTCAAGAGTGGAACTTCGTTTCAGGGAGCATTGAGGCGCCAGTCCTCCACCACCAGCCAGAATCAGGATGTAACCAATGTTTCTAGTCCTAGTCACATGTCCTTGTCCAATGCCCTTTCCTCTCCTACCAGCACTGCTGCTGTACCTGCTGGCCGTGAGTGTCTACTTACTGTGTGCTTGTCTCAGATGCCCTCTGAGGAATTTGAAATTAGAACAGAAACAAACAAACATACAAAAAAAAAAAACCAAAACAATAAACAAACAAGAAAATAGACATATTATAGACCAAGTACAGTTTACTAATTTGAAAAGCAGTTATATCTAAATACTAGATATAACCCATGGTCCAAAAGTCCACTAATATTACACTTGACTTTAATAATTATGTTTTTTTTTTATTCCGATCAAATGTAAATCCTGCTTAACTGTAATTAAAATATATCTGAATATACTTTTTAGAAAAACCATTTGCTTCGTTCAAAATTATTGAATGAAAGTACCATCACTAAGTTCTATTCTGTGCTAATATGGTTTATATTAAGGCTGAAAAGTTAAAATTAAGCTAATTAATCACATGCTCTATGAATAATTCAACTAAATTAATTACATGCATATATTTTTGCAGTAAACGCGACTTCTATGTATATTGCATTCAAACTAAACAGATTTGTCCAAGCGTAGCCCAGGTCGTGACATCACTGGTTTTTGGATATAAGCGAGGGCCGCGAGGAGGAGGGGGAATATGGAAAGAAAACACGTTGTTGCTTAAACAGCATCCAAACAACAAATAATTAAAATTATTTTATATTATGTGAAATGGTTATTTTTTTCCTGAATCACTGACGGAAACGTTTTTTTTGTATCCATAATGCTCCTCTAGGGATAACAGGATTGTCACGTCAGTAGGATAAAGTATTTTTAGAAAACAAGGAGTTTTTCAGTGTTTCTACTGACTATTTATTTATTTATTTATTTATTTATTTATTTATTTATTTTTTGAGGAATCATCAGGGCAATAATTAGGAAACACGACTCACAATTTTATATATTAATAGATTACAGTAGGTCACTAGATAGTCTACAGCAGCCACTTGTACTTTATTTACACTTGTACACTTTATTTAGTGCACTTGTATAGGGAGTAAGACATTTGAGTTTTGATCAGAATGTAAATATTCCATTAATTGGGCCAATCAGAATGTTCTCGAATGCCTTTCTTTTTACAAAGGCACTGTGGCCAAAATGTCCACTGAGTCAAAGGGCACCAAGGCATGTAATTAATCAGAGTTGAATAATTAATTAACATGAACGTGTTATTTTATGATGCAGAATAATATGATCACTGTGCTTTTGTGCAGGGAAGCACTGTGCTGCAGAGAAATTAGTGCAAGCTGAAATTTCTTATCAGTCTCTTTAGATGAACACATGGATTGTCTGGTAACTTCTCAAATTAGTGACTCACCATATTCTTGTTTTACATCCAACAACAGCACCTATTTTGGTAATGTGAATTACTTTTTTCCTGGTTACTCCAGTTTCCTCCCACAGTCCAAAGACATGCACATTAGACTAACTGGCTGTTATAAATTGCCCTTATGTGTGAGTGTGTGTGTGAGTGTGTGTGTGAGCGTGTGTGTGAGCGTGTGTGTGCGTGTGCGTGTGCGTGTGTGTGTGTGTGTGTGTGTGTGTGTGTTGGGGGGGTAGGTGTGTGTGGGTGTGAGTGTTAAATCTTTTCATCCTCTCAAAAGTTTTTTCTGTCCATACTGACCTGTGAATATATTCCCTGTAAAGGGTTTTCTGCTGTAAATCTCTATGGTTCTAACGTCCTGTGCAGTAGAGATATTTTATAAAGGTGTCCAGAGCATACCATTTGCACCTTTTGTTTCTTGGCAGCATAGCGGCTGCCACCTCACAGCTCCAGGTTTCAGCTCTTACTCCTGAGCTCAGGTTACCGTCTATGTGGAGTTCTCCACAAGGCCTATGTGGGTTTCCTCTGGGTTCTCTGGTTGCCTCACATCTCCCAAAATTACACCAATCACACTTTGAGTGACTTGCGTGATTTTAATGATTATTGTCTGATTTCACTGTATGTTATTTTTCACCTCATTCTTTATCCAAGTCAGAATCCTATGTGGTTCTGTGGTTTGATCCACATGGAACCTAGAACCTTGGACATGTTCTGATAAAAAACAAGTTGGATTCAAGTATAAAGCAAATAAAGAGTCTGAGTAAGATTTGAACATTAAATATGAATAAGTAAATATTTATTAATAAATATCTTGAGATATATTGTGATCATTTATTTTTAAAATAGGAAAATATTAAAAGTAGCTGGGTGGATGTTTAAAAAACTACTGTTTTAAATATATAAATTGTAAAAAACAAACAAACAAACAAAAACAATAAAATTCTTGTGTGTTTGTGTGTTAATAAATATCATATATTATATATGGGCCCAAGATGTGCCCTTGAGGGTACCAGATTCAGAGCTTGACAATGCCACAGCATCTCAGACAGTAAAAATTGTAGTTTGGACAGCTGTAGAGTGTAGAGTGTAGAGTGACATTAGCCATTAGCAATCGTAAGTTCACATATGCAGAAGTGTGTGTGCAGTTCAAAATGATGGAGTTACTTTACATATCCTAGACATTCCGCTTATAGTGGGTGGGATTTGTCAAATGACCAATGTTGGTGTTTATGTTTATGTCATGTTGATATTTACTGAAGTACTCTTTAATTTGAGGATATCTGAAAATAGCACCGGATGGATGTATGATGCTATAGACTTTATATAAACATGCAGATCTCTTCTTGCATTTGAGGTGACAAAACTTTTGTACCATATCACTTTAAAAGAGCAAAAAACCCTCCAAAACAATATTAGAATTATACTTTTATGGAATGTTTAGAAGAAAAAAGCAGCAAAAGTTAATTTCTGGAAAAATAGTTATGACATTAGAGGAATTAGCAACAATACCTATAATATACTTTATATATATATTTGAAAGTATAGTATTGACATGTGATAAATGCATGCATTATGTAATTTCATTATATTAAAGTGGCTGTGCCCAATTTTAAATTTCAGGAATTTGCAAAGTTAGAAACCTTTGATGGGAAATAACAGAAATTTATGAAAATATATTTAAATATATTAAATATATATATATATTTCTGGAATTTTGAATAATACCTTCCATGGGAACTAATGGAAATATATTGAATTAGCGGGACTGTAAGGGAATGATCAGAAATTAACTGGAATAAACAGGAATTTGCTGCTTAGCGTTAAAATAGGGACCTTAAACATAGCTGGGAAAAAAAATCAGCATTAAATGCAATTTTCCAGGCTTTTGCTATATTATTTGAGACTGAATCATCTGTGTTATTAATTTCTTCTTTCAAATCAATTTGGCCTTACATTGGACAGGCATTGGACAGGTATTTCTCAAAAGTAACAGGAAATTTCTAGCAGACCAGGATTTCTAGCAACAGCTCCCATCTGCAACATGAGACATGAGATTGGCATGCAGTGAAGGTGAAGGAGCCCCAGTGCTGTAACAGATAAACCAAATAATCACCCGCCTTTCCTGTTCTTAGAAGCAAGCACACCACTGATGCCACATGCCACAGAGGGCTCCAAGTTCTTAAGCCTTTGCATTTCCTGTTTTTTTTCTTTCTTTCTGTTTTCTTTATTTCATCCTGTCAAGTTGGGTGACTGTGGATTGGAACGCTCTCAAATATCCAGAACCCTAATTGAGGTTAAGCTGAAACTGTAAACCATAATCTGTGTTTGGTGCAAGCTCTCTCATGCGCACGCTGCAGATGCTATATCCAGGATTTAATGCTGAAACGCTAGCTAGTATTTAAGTAAAGCCTCGAGAACACACACATACCATCCAGAGTGGAGGAATGGATATAAATCAGACCAACATGTAAAACGCTTTGGGCTGTAGAGTGGTCAGAACATAGTTTTTTTTACCCAGCCAAGAATTATTAATGGGATCATGAATGATGGGTTGTAAGATCCAATGTAAAATGTTTAACTTTTTTCAACTCATAAATGATGCCGGAGGGTCTAGGAGATAAAACTGGGCTTCTATTATTTATTTATTTTTGCTGGAACAAATAAAAATCTGGCCGCTGTGCTGATAAAATGTGACACATAAATGATAAAGTAGCATGGCCAACCACCATAACTCAAAAAGTTACAGGATTGTGGTATACCAAAGACATATAATTTAATAAACCATGTCTCCATGTTGTCGTTAGCCAATAATATACCCTATAAAGGTCTATCTGAGCTTCAAACTGGTTCCCCTAGCAATCTTTTTCATACATTCAAGGATAAATTGGTTCCAGTGCCTCGTAATGTATGTAGAAAATGAATAGGTTTTCTGACTCAGCAAATATTTCCTCTAGGAATTTGATTCCAGAAGCCTTGAAATGAAAAAAAAATGGGTTTGTGTAGGTTTCAGTCAACTGAATGTTATTGAATGTTATTGCATTGGGTTTCACAACCTGCACATGAAGTGCTTACCAACACTTTAAATATGGCTTCTAACAGAGTGATTAATCGTCAGGCCATTTCTGGAGATGTTTAATCAGATCCATCCATTTAGGTAAATTATGACTGAGCTGCTCTGTTTTCAATTTTTAGAAAAAATGAGTCTTGTTTTTGGTCTCTGTCTCCAAAGCCGGAGGTAATTGTTTGTGAGGTCTTTAGAGGAATGACTGTGGGTTTGTTCGGCAGCAGCTCCTGTGTGTTCTTGTGTACTTGGTGTTGGACCTCATCATGACTTCATCGTGTAAAGCTCAGAGAAATCCAGCAAGTTTGTCGGTTAAAACATGCCAAGCAAATCAGATTGCAACATGATGGTATGCAGGATGTGGAGAAGAAAAAACAGAATAATGTATATATTTTTTTAAAAACCCCGCTTGGTCAGGAATCCATCCATTGACAGTGCTTATGGTATCCTCCATTTCTGTTGGCCACTCCCTCTTCGTGTGAGTGGTCAGGAATTCCGTCACCAGGCACTTTGAATTATTCTCCGTTGTTGTGGAGCGATGCACAGCCACAGGAACGTCTTCTAAGCTGTTTGCTTTCCATTATTGACTTGTGTTGCTCATGCAAAAGCACACTGTCTCTTCCTCCCTCAACTAGCAGGTTGGTCTCGATGTGTTTCATTGATGTGGAGGACGAGACGAAGCCAAAGAGCACTGTGTTGAGCAAGTGGCTTATCTTGGCAAAGGCGTTGTACTCTGAGGTTTGATTTCAGCATGACGGAGGCAGAAGGTATGAAAGGTTCCTGGACAGCTTTCTCAGAACCTCATTGCTCTTATTACAAGCTAACAAGAATGACTTGATGTAAAACACCGTATTCTGGGGTCTGTGCACTTCAGCGTAGTGTTTTGCTTTTCAAAACATGTCATTTCTTATTAAAACATTTTCAAGAATCTACATGGGATTAAATCTGTTCCAGATTTAACCTGTCAATAAAGGTTTTATAAGACAATGGTGCTTAATTATCAAAAAAACCTGTGGCTATATTTTTTTCTAAGTCACTTTCACACTTAAAAGAAGCTTAAAGATACATCAGTCATTTTGGATACAACCCTTATAGAAGGCTAAGAATGGTTGATTCTCTAAAGAACTCCTGAGGAACCTCGTTTTCCAAGTATGTAGGCCTTATCATTTGGAATGATCATTTTCACTCAAATGAAATATACATAAAAAGACATCAAGTGTTCTAGGTACAAACCATTTAGAAAGATAAGAACACGTGCTTGTCCAAAGAACCTTTGCGCAATTTTCTTTTTCCAAGTATGTAGGCAGGACTAATATTTTGATAATTATTTTCCTGCTTTTAATATTTAACAACCATCCATATTCTATGTACAAACCCTTTCGGTATTTAAAAACCTTTATCTATCCATGGAACCCTTGTGGAACCTTCCATTTTTCCTGTAGGCAGCACTGCATGGAAATAATCATTTTCACTCTTTTGGAAATAAATCTCAAAAGTCAAACAAGGGCTTGAGTTAAAAAGTTTTAAAGAAAGTAAAGAACCTTTATATATCTAAAAAGCATTGCGGAACCTTTTTCAAGTGTATTGAGTATTGACAGGACTGCCTGGACATAATCACTTTCACACTTGTGAGACACATCACAAACATCCCTCAAGAGTTCTAGTTACAGCCTATTTAGGAAGCTAAGAACCCTTATCTGTCCAAAGAAGCCATAAGGAACCTATTTTTCTGAGAGTGTAGGCAGGGCTACTTGGACATAATCACTTTCACACTTGTTAGACACATAAAAATCCCCAGTATCACTCTAATTTTGATTTATAGTTGTCCTGGATTTAAAAAAGTAAATACAGCTCCAGCTTGAGAATCCATCATACTCTTAAACCGAGGTGACTCAGGCACACTGTGGCACTGATGATTGTTTTAAGGACACAGAAGGTGCCTTTCTTGCTTCCTTCATTAAATTCAATAGAGCGGCTGGTGGGGTGAAGTGTATCGTCTGCACTGGAGGACATCTGCTTTGCGTGTGGGAGAGACGGACTTTAGAGAAGTGAGACAAGGCAGGCTACACATGATCAGTAGAGGAAGGCTTTGATCAGGCAGCCTCACTACCCCTCCTTTCTTCCCCCTCTCCTCTTCACTGCTGTTTCTTTGCCAGAAGACGAAAGGGATGATCGAATCAGGTCTCCAGATGTGCGCTCTGGGAAACAGGAGCCGTACAGATGTGGCATTGAAAAGGTCCTTGTAGAACCTGTAGAATGACCTGCGCACATACGAGGAGATCGCAAGGTGGACTGGGTGATAGACGGAAGTCAGAGGAGTTATGATTATGATCATACCTCATCCATCCCTTGTGATGGTGCTTGATTTGGACGGAATTGAGAACGATGTCCATGTCATGTCCATATTTGTGGCTCTCGGTGCCTGGACAATCGTGTTCTTTGGCTTTTCTTTGATGTCCCTGGTGGCTCATTGACAGGGCCTCTACACAAGCTCTTTGAAGTCTTTAAGGAACCAGGATGTAGAGGCCGGACGTGACTGGATCTCATCTGGTGTTATTAAGGCATGCATGTAGCTCAAGAAAGGTTTAGGAATTGTCCATATTTAACCCCTTTTGAACTGATCAGATGTGTCTGTTCTGGACTTCCAGGATCCAGCAATGAGGTTGTTACTTTTCGCCTCCAAATCATTACATAATACATTGTTGGATTGTTGTTACCGCTGGCTCAGAGCACATTAACTGTCTGAAGTCAAAGCCTTTAATGTAAATCACAGAGATGAACACATGGTCATCAGACCAAAAATCCATGTGCACTACAAAGGTTTCATTTTATACAAACTGATTGTTTTATCTCCTTTACAACAGAGTTCCTACACAAAGCTCAATTGACTTGATTTTGCAAGGATTGCACATCTGTCCTTCCATCTGGTGTTTGTATTTGTCTCCTATGCATCGAGATACTGGTTGGATGTTCTGCACTAAGATGCTAATTGGCTTTTGGCTTTTTGGCAGGAACTTGAGACCAAAAAACTTCACCAAGTCCAACAATCTCCCATATGAGCCAAATTGTCCAAAATTGCCTTATCTCACAATGGTAAAGAATCCGTTAAAAACTCCTGGATCTAGAATTTGATCTGGATCGTCACCAATATCAAATGGTCTCATCAAAATCTCTGGTAGAAATTTCATGAAAATCCGCACGTAACGTTTTGCATAATCCTGCTAACAAACAAACTGAAGGTAAAACATAACCTCCTTGGCAGAGGTACTAATTACATTTCCCCCACCTCAGCATGGAAAACAAATCCAGACTTATTAGAGCAGCAAGGCACACGAGTCAACAGATAGGTGTTTATACTGCATGTAGCTGCTCATCATTTTGTTTATTTTGTTGCAACTGACAGCAAAATAGCTCTTTCAGGGGAAAAAAGGACCAGTTCCAGATTTGACCTTGAAGTCGGGGAAGTAATCTGTGCACGTTCGATACAAAAACTTGGTTCATAGCAACCAAAACTACTGTTTTTCAGCGGATGAAAATGATTAGTATGTGAATTAAGCATGGTGAAGCATTATGAGATTATATGGAGATACCTTTTAAATCAACATGACAGACAATCCCTGTGCCATCAGAGAAGGCTTTTGTGGATCTAACATTGTGGTGAGACAGGAGGTGCCGGAATGGTGATAGATAGCAGATGATTTCAAAGCGTTCTGACAGCGTTGTTGTGGATCCAGGACAACAGGAGGCTGTCTCTTCTATGCCAGACTTCAGGTCTCCATATTAAAGTAAACCAGATGAAAGAGATACATATCCCTTAATGTGTAATAATTTACCTGCATGCACCATCCCGGGCCTTTCTCCAAGAATTCACAGTGCTTCTCTCGTCGGTTCAGTGCAACGTTTTGCGCTTAATGTCAACCAGCTGTCATGAGAAAAGCAGCTGAACGCCGTGTTGTTCATGTCTGGCCGTGTTTCTCTGGCCGCTCTGTTTTGTTTGGTTGCTAGCGGGAAGGCTGTAGCATGCAGGCTTTGGGGTTGATAAGTAACTTATGTCGGATGGAGGCCTAAAAACAACAGCTGTACATCTTATCAGATGTTCTGCGATGTTAAACGGATGGTGTAAATTGAGTAAAGAGAATTAAAATATCTAATTACATTTATATTACAAGGTTTAAAGGTAACATGTCCATGAATTAGCTGCATTCCAAAACAAGCCATGAAGAAACATCCATGCTATTTCTGTAATCCCTTTCTAAAGTCCTCTTGATATGCTGTCATGTGGTAGATATTTAACTCCAGATGTGTTTATTTGAAACTGGGAGTTCAAAAAAATATATGAAAAAATAAGGGTTCAGGGTCACAGCTGTAAAGATTTGATACGGTATTGGAAGATGGCACATCTTTTAGTTGTCTTTGCATTGCATGTGTGCTATAATTGGTTCAGGGACTGTTTTTCAGTGCTTCATAGAGGATTGAGTCATATCTCTTACTGGTTACTACAGCCACCAGATACTATTAAACTCACTTCTGTTTTATTTTCGCAGCACATTTTACTGTACAAATTGTTGTACAAACAACCTATTGAAGGGAGAAGATCAGACTCCTTATCACAGAACGGGAAACAGTATTTTGGGGTTATGATGTAGCCTCAGGTGTACATGAACTCTAGTAGAAAGCATTATACCATAGTGACTCATTGTTGTGCTTCTTTAAATGATATTAAATGTGAGAGTTGCGCTACACCAATGGTCGTTGAACACTTAAGATGATTCTTATCTCGTTAGATTTACTAAGACAATATTTTTATCTATCTAAACATAAACAAATACAATTATAAAACAGACAGGGGACTTCATTTTTCTATATACAATATATTATTCATTATTTCAAATTCAAGTTCTCTGCTAATAGCAAGTACATAATGCTAGTTAACTGGCTCATACAAGCCATCAGGTAATTTTATTTTTTATTTTTTGGTCTTTATTATTTCAAGTCAAAATTGTGCAAATTTCTGTATATTTACAGTATATGTCTAATATAAGCTATCTCAACAATATTTAAAGTCATACAGTTTCATAATGCTCCTTGCTAACCCCAGCTATCTGGCTAACGTGGATAACAGGCAATTTCACGATACGATAAATGTTCACAACATTTTCACTGCTAATCAACATTAGCTATATGGCTAATACAAGCTAGCTTTAATTTAAGAAAAATGTCATTTATTTTCTGTTTTTTTAATTATTTTTAAAATGTTATTACTGTTTATAATACTCACTGTTAACATTAGCTGTCTGAATAACAAAGGTAAGCTTGACAAGATTTCTGAGAGGATTTCTTAGGAATAAATTTCTACAATTTTCCCCATTGTTTTCTCCATATACCATATATGGCTATAATTGAGAGCATTTTTGCTAACATATAACGATACATTAGATGGCTGACTTGTTCTTAAGAAAACTGAGTGAAATTCTAAAATTTTGGGAAAAAAATCTGATAAAATGATTTGTGTATACATTTGGCCTGCGGGCCTTGAGTTTGACACCTTTGATTTAAGCTCAAATCTTTTACTTTGAAGCTACTGATTATTGGTATGATTGTTGTTCATCAGGCTGGAGGCCAGGTTCACACTGTAGATGCTAGACGGACCCTGGAGGACCTGCATGACCAGAACCAGCTGAGCAGGAACAGGTCACCCCCACGCCGACACAAAAGGAGGTGGCCACAGTATAGATCGGATGGAGTTCTTCACAAACCTGCTCCTGAGGAAGAGGAGCCCTTCATCTTAGACTTGAAGAATTTCCCTGACCTTGCAAATGCAGATCTGGGGTCACAAAATCCGAATATCCAGGTAAGACCACTGTCTATTTTCGGAGTCTAACAAGAAAAAGTATCAGATATACATTGTATATATACACTTTAAAAGTAAGTAGTTAAACACAAGCTTTTTTAATGCTGTATGTAGTGTGAGAATTGGTTGTTTGTTATATGTTAGCATTTGCAGTTTATGTTTACTAGCTACATTGACTTACCAGAGTAACAATCTCCATCCAATCTCCGTGATTTCCATTCAAGCTACGTATATTTTTTTCATAATGGCTGTACACATTAAATGAGAGGGTATATATACTGTATGATAAGTTAAGATGAAATTATTGTTCAATATATGAGTTTTCTTTAATGTTTTTCGTTTGTTTGTTTGTTTCTAACGTTTTGGGAGAAGAAGAAATGTCAGACCACAAGTACAACACAATTGTTCTGAGGAATCATTTGCGCCAGCTGTTTGGATCATTATCATGTTATCACTCTCTTATAGAATTTGGCAATGGTTTTATCTGGTAGAGTGTGATCATGCAAGACTGCAGAAACCACACAGGCTAAAAGCAGATTAACTCATTAAAGTTGACGTGGGTGTATTTTAGTAGGGTAAACACTAAAAAAGGAACTTTAGTGAAGTTTGTTTAGTCAGTAGCTCAGAAGTGCTAATGTGCTGTCATTTTGGCGGTTTGAGGGTTTGAGGCTTTTTCTTCATTGATTGTCTGTATGCTTTGGCATCCATGCAAAAGGAGTTTACAGCAAATTACGCTTGCAAAACATAACAAATAGACTTCTTTGCCACAAGGATCATTCTTGTAGACCTCCCAACTACCTGATCAATTTGTAGTAGCTCAGAGAAATTAATTAATTTCAGTTGGCACCAGTTTATGCTGCATTCAATTAACCTGTGCACTCACTGTTTTACACTGTTATTCCAAAGTGATTGCAAAAGGGAGTGGGTTTTTAAGCACTTATTGGCTGTGTCACAGCTGTTCTTAAGCAAAGAGTGCTCTTAAATTACCCGAGGCAAACTCTCTCCAAACTCTCCACAGAGTTGATAAAAAAAAGGGAACAAAAACAAGGAAAATTGAAAAGGTTACTGTATTGTTTTAACCGTCTGTTTTTAATGCTTACTAAAAAGACGTGATTCCGATCTTTTTTTAATGTGCCTTTAAAATGAGGTAAAGCAGGGACCTTTTTTATATTCTTTGTCCTGTTATGATGCTTGTGTTGATAAGGATTTGAAAGGAAATTAAGTTAGACTTCTGGGGTAAACAAAAAAAACCAACACAATTGACTTTTATAACAGGGAAAAAGTTTATGCCGTCCAAGTGGGAACAGTCCATCGTCCATGGATACCAGACAAAGCTGTTTTTATTTGCATTTTATTTGCTTATTTGTTTCATTTGCTTTTATTAAGTCATTTTTATACATTGTAAGTCAAATATGTTTTTAAGATCAGATGAGTTTGTGCTAGCAAATTGTTTACTCATCAAGAAAATTGACTGGCAGTCCATAAGTCCACAACTCGAAGTAAGAAACTTAAAAAAAAAAAGTCAACCATAGGTGTACCAAGTATACTTGTAGACACTGGCTTAATGGAGAACTTCGTCATTTTTCTCTACTACAGTTGCAGTAAAAACACTGATGAGCTGTTTTTGCTGGGGTGGAGCTAATTTCAGTACAGTAAACAATCCGTGTTTCCGCTACCAGCCCAGAGAACATCTCACTATATCAGCAGTTATGGGCGTTATATGTGTAATACTATCAGATTGAAACCCCTACTATGCAGGAATGTACAACCTGCTCCCGTGTTCTTGAACATCGGGGCGGAGGATGATAAGGACAAGACGATGATGTAATTGCTGTTGCTACAGTAGCTTAGTCACCACAATGCAGCTAGATATAAACACCTCCTGTAACAATCAGATTGTTACCTCAGAAGCAATATAAATAGATGGTTATTTGTCAAGGCCTGCCCAGATAATCCAATATCTTTATCATCTTACAAGCCATGGCATGTTGGACCTGTCATCATGTAAACATCCTCTGGGGAGTTGACATGAGGGACACTAAAATGTTTTTTTTACAGTTTGATAATTCTGCTAATGCAGTTCAATGGGAAGTCAATGTGTACACTGTCGGTATACCATCCATAACTGTGTACCCACACATTGTCAGTAGGAGATTGTGGAGAAAAGTGCTTAGGATATGGGATAACAAATGGTGAAAGATATATTTAAAGGCAGGATAGGTAAAGTGTTTTTTTCTTCTAATTTTTTATGCACTGACAGCAGCAAATAAATTAACTGCTCTAATACTAAAATGAGAAAAGCCATATCAATGGCAGTCACGGGGCTGTTAAATATGGATTGATTGGATGGCTATTCGCCAGGCAAACATAGTGAGATAGGCAGGGTCAGCACAACAATTTAGACCAATTACTATAGCCCCATTCTTGATGCCTACCTACTTACCCGCATACACTCTGCCTGTGGACCATTGCTCATGACTAAAAACTTCCACAAGACTAGTCAGACATATTGCTAAAGCTATTCATGTATTTTGGAGGAGTGGATTTTAAAGGGGATGGGGTTAATTGAATATTTTCTATTTCTAGCTCAAAATCGAATTCTTGCTGGTTTCTTCAAGATTACCTTTTCTGACTTTACCCTTTTACCAAAACAAAATGTAGTGTTTTTTGTGTCATTACTGGTTCTGTTGTTTTTGTGTCAGGTGACCATTGAGGTGGTGGACGACCCTCAGATGGAAGTCGAGATGGATCTGGCTAAAGAGGGCAGGAACGACTGGCCTTTGAACTCTGAGGAATGGCTTGGCCACAAGAAACTTTTCTGGCCTCTCTTTTGGGAATACCATGACTCCAGTGAGGAGAGTGCTGGCCAGGCCAGTCTAGAGGAGAATGGGGATGACCTGAGCTACGGAGGAGAAGATTCCCTGCTGAGTGGAGTAGGAGTGGACTGGAACAGCCGGTGGAAGGGCTGGGACTCCATGGAGAGTTATGGTAAGAACGACTGAGAGGGATAAGACATTTCTAATGGGCATTTCAAAAATCAGAATCAGTTTTGTTCTCAATGTCAAATAATGAGCGCTGTGGTTTGAAAACCAGATTTCACACACATTGTAATTCTTAAATATTTTCATTAAACCGATTTCCTCTTGACGTATGAAAGAGCACTGCACAACCCACTCTCCTCTGTAGTCCTGACATGATTTATAGTTTGAGGTTGTGCTGAAAGACCATTATATAAACACACTAATTCCCATGGCCAATCTGTCAGCCTTTCATTTGATCGCTATCAGCAAAAGCATACCATCCCAAATTATCCTGATGTATGTGCTGAATTATATACATTATCACATGCAAAGACAGCTTTTAATTGTTCATTTTTTTAATAAGTGCATTATTTATATTAGTAGATTGTGATTGTGATGATTCTTTCATTCGGACACAGTTATGAATTACACCGGGCGTAAATTGTGTTTTTTTTCCAGTAGATTATTTTTAAATCTGGTATACATTTGGTATGTAAACATTTCCTTTCCTTTTGATTCATGCTGAAGGTTGCTTGATTCGGGGAGTTTTTAGTCACTAACATCATGCTTATCATCCAAAAGGAAATATCCTCATCATCTCAAACACTGTAAATTTTAATACACCTTGAAATGCTCTAATGAACATTTAATTTTTTTATTAGTGCCAGACAGAGACAGTACCCGTCACATTTTGACCCACATTACTAACATTGTTCCCATCGTGGCTGGGAAAGTACTGAGTTTAGACGCTCTGCGCTTTGCTAATGGCAGCGTTGGGCCTCTTCGCTGGCTAAACAACTAATATTTGTGTATAATTAGACAGCAGATTGGAACAGGCTGCAAGATTGCGGCAGACGGTCCAAGCTCTTCTTTTCATCTCCAGTGTGCTCGGCTCGCCTTTTCTTCTCGAGCCCTGGCACTGAGCTGCACTTCACACGGCTCAAACAACTTTGAGCTCGCCGAGGAATTTGTGGCACTTTTTTTGGGCCCGACACAAAAAACCCACACTTCACATTTTCTCTTCTTCTCTTCTCACTCAAAGATATTTTTAATCAATATGTCCAATGCTATCCTCATCTAAAACTATGAAAACTCACATATGGCACTTTTGTCCTGAAATCTTGCCATTTTTCTTAAAGCTGACTCCCATGTCTAGTAGGCTTACAATAATATAATTAGAATATATCAGAAAGAATGGAAAACCTAGCCTAGCCTAAACCTAGCGAACCAATCAGATCATGTCATTCCTGAATAGCATATACTAAGATGGAATAGTCACACTTTCATGCAAAGATGGCCTTGAATTGCATTTAATAAGGAAATGCATGTGTTGCAAGTAAAATCAATATAATAATAACAATAATAATAATAATAATAATAATAATATATTTATTACACTTTTATTTAACAAACTATTTCAATGGATGTTTTATTATACCAATTAAAAAAAATTAAAACCCTGAACCTGATGAAACCCTTGATAGAATGTCAAAATATTCCTGTGCCTGAGATCATTTTACACTGTATTACGCCAGAAGCGACGATTAGACCCAATCATCCGTCAGCAATCTGATCTGAGATGAACTCTTCATTTTCCCAACCTGATTAGATGAAAATAAAAACACTACTGTTGTCCAATTCACCCTACTGTCTACGCTACCATCCAGAAGCTGTGACCCTGCACTTTGAAATTCACATAATTTGCAGACTTGGAGTTAGGGGTACAAAAACATGTGGAACTGAGAAAGGTGAACGATTCGCCTTGTTAATTACACAGCTTGAGTGTAATCTTTAGATGTTTAGTAATGTAATGTTTTTCCTGTAATTACGCACAGCCGCATGAGTACAGCCCAGAACATGGTGGCCTGGTAGCAGGCATGATGCATGGTTCTCCTGGGACGCTAAACCTAGAGTTACAGCAACCCAAGGAGTATTCAGGTATTTTTGGTTACGTTTGAAGAATAGTTGCTGTTTCAGGATTATTGTAATAAAAAACTTAACCGACACTCACAATGTTTGTATGTACTCATGTGTAGTGACCATTTGTGCTTGTGGGCGTGGCCTGTCTAATTATAATGAGAAACAGTAGTAGCTATAGGTAGCTTCTTAAGCTGGGAACTTTAGCTCAAATTAAATTAAGTAACATTTTATTATGAAATCATTTTCACTAATTGATTTGAAAATGACTTTTATGTACGTGGTACATGCTAGGCTTCATATGGCGAACGTGAACATATGCACCCACATATTTTTTCAGAGCTCTGAATGAGGACACAGAGTATATGGCTGCCTGCAGAAATGACTGGTGGAGCGCACACTAACCGTTTGCATGGCACCAACTAAATTCATAAAGACAATTCAGGTTTTCTATTCCGGCTTTGGTGACATGTATGAAGGAAGCGTTTTTATAAAATGCGTGGGCACATAGAGCTTCGTCTGACCTTGGGCAAGATGTTTTGAAAACATTTCGTGTGTTTTCCTGTCCACAGTTCACTAGGAGGTTCAAGCCCCAGTGGGGGACTACTGCTGGGCCCATGAGCAGCAAATATATA
>JBCNYG010000020.1:17184077-17194997 GCA_039654305.1 Porochilus rendahli
TCTCTCTCTCTCTCTCTCTGAACCTACCTGCTCACTCTGTCCCGGGTTTATGTAACTCGCTCTCCGGACTCGGGTTGTGTGTTTTTAAAGGTTAAACTGAGCTGTTTTTATGAAGAGGATGGAAAGGACTGGACCGGGATTTGAAAAGAATTCGGTAAGGGATCTCGGCGCTGATTGGTGAATTGCTTTTCAGTCGAATTGATGTTTCGTGCAGGTTCAATTTATTCTTTCTTTATTTTTCCCCAAAGAAAGACTCACCAATAGAGTTATAAAACTAAACCTGGCATCATTCAGTGTATCCTCTGTGTTAAATTAACAGTGTGATGAAAAATGGAGAATAACTGAATACTTTGGAGGGTTTTCAGCTTGCCAGATTGGGATAATTACAATATTTATAAAAAAAACTCTGCTATTGAAAGAGGAAAATATTAAATTAGAAGTATGATCATGAAGGATCACAGATAATTTATAACAAGAGTTGTGTGAAGACATCACGTTTTAAACATCGATTTGACAGGGTATTTTTTAACCCAATCTGGCAACCCGGATCCTGCATCCACTGCAGTGATTCAGGCTCAGCTTATCTCTCATTCTCTTCTCTTGTCTTTCTTATGCATCCTGCAGGTTATGCATGACCAGAAAGTCTAATTTCATGACACTGCACTGAACATCTGACCTTTTTGGACAAATGATTTCAGAGACTTGAAAAAAAGAAAAGAAAGAAAACCAGGAGTTATCAGTATTATTTTGTTTAACAGGTTCCCCACTTCTTGGATTTATCTTCCATGCCATGGGTGTGATTTCAGATCCACTGCATTTATGTTGGCATCTATAGACCTCCTCTAGTTTTCTCTTACATCCGTCTGTTCACGGAAAGGACTATGGCAAAAAATGTGACTGAAGTCCCAAGGGAGGATTTAAGCAAAATCTCAGATGAGGAACTCCACAGACTCGGCAAAGATGAGCTGGTTCGTAAACTGCGGCGAGTCGACAGCGAAAGGATCAGCCTAATGGTGGAACATGGGAACATGATGCGAGATGTCAACCGGAGACTACAGGTTCATCTACACGAGATCCGGAATTTGAAAGAAGTGAACCAGAAGCTGCAGGACGATAACCAGGAGCTCAGGGAGCTGTGCTGCTTTCTGGACGATGACCGGCAAAAGGGCAAAAAGCTGTCGCGGGAGTGGCAGCGTTTCGGCAGGTACACGGCCAGCGTTGTGTGGAAGGAGGTCGGATTCTATCAGCAGAAACTGAAGGAACTCGAGGTCAACCAGGAGGCCGTCATGCGCGAGAACGTGGAGTTAAAGGAGATAATCGTCATGCTGGAGGAAGAGAGGAACAGCGCCGGGTCGAGGAGCTCTATAGACAGCCAGTCCAGCTTGACCAACCTGAACGGAGGCACGAATAACGTGAGGGACGTGGGGGATGGGAGCAGTACATCCAGTACAGGAAGCGCTGGAAGCCCAGACCACCATCATGGTCACAAACCTGTTGAGGGCAAGGTGGCAGCCATAAGAAGATCTATGGATGATCTGTCAACTAATCACCTCCACAGGAGCATATCGAACGGGCTGAACGGTAAGTGAAGCGCAGATCGATGAGTATTTTCTATTATGTGCCAATTCCACTTCAAGCAGTTCTTCAGACCAAGTTTTGGTCTCAGTTTTCTTCAGTTACCTACAGAGAAGTGTCGCTCATCCCTTTTCAAGTTTGATGCTCGGAAGTGGATTTCATCTCATCATTTCCTGTACAGCTTCTCATTAAATATCTGTCACATAAACATTTCTCACTCACATAATCACTCAGCTGCCAAACCGCAGAATCCTATTAAGGTCTCGGCGGCTGGAGCCTGTTGCAGCCAACACTGGGTGAAGGCGGGATATACCTTGAAGAGCTCGCCCGATAATTGCCGGGCCAACGCACACACACGCACACACACGCACACACACGCACACACATTCAGACTCACACCTAAGGTGTCAATTTTGAACAGCCCCTTTGGACTGTGGGATAAAACCAGAGTACTCGGAGGAAACCCCGATAAGCACACGGAAACCATGCAAACTTCAAGGAGAAACACCCTTGCCGAGCCAGGGACGCAAACCCAGGACCGTCTTCCTGAGAGGCGGACATGCTAATCACTAATGCTAACCACTATGCAACATTTATGAAGAAAAATAAAGCTTGGAAGGGAGAAATATCTGGTCCCTGTGAGTGAGCTTGGTTTGCCAATCTGACAGTGATAAAAATATATATATATTGTGATTATTGTTATTTAATTTGTGTGAACGGCTAATATAATTCCTTAGCAGTCAAAAATGCTGAACATGCCACGTATACGAAGGATAAAAGTTACAATCCCTAAACACGCCCACAAAGCAAAGCACAAGCAACATGTACGACACTTTGCTTATTAGCGCGAATGTTGATTTAGCCACGGATCCTGCATGCCAGCGGACGTATGCTAGGTTGTTATGGTAACGTTATAGTTTTTGGTAAGTTTCATTATTAAGAGTCGATATGGAACTGAACACCAGAAAGGTGTGAAATCTGAGTTTTAATTCAAGATCAGCTAACGCCATATTTAAAATAAAATACATGAATAAAGTCCCTTAAATATTAATTTTACGGTAGTTCTACATCTGCAGCAACGTTTTTGTCCTCCCTCACTTCTGGAGGGTTGTGAGAACATATCTCGCAGGGTCTCAGTTTTTAGATGAGATCCTTCTTCTAAATTTTTTATCATCAAGCGCATGCTCCTGTTTTTATATTTAAAAGTAATTAACTGTCACTTATTTATCATTGCTGTTATTACAGTTAGTATTTAAAATTATTTCTCATTAGACACTGATTTCATCGTCAGATTTTATACAGTTTTGTTAAAAAAATTAAGTAAAAGTTTATTAAATTTTTTCCCCTTTTATTTTCTTCTAGATTTGTTTTTCATTTTAATTTTTAGTATTTTGCCTCGTTGTTAAATCCTAAAAACTGCCATAGAAATAGTATATATATTTACTAGTTTTTTTTTTCATTATCATTGTATTTTAATGCTCCAAAAATTAGGGCGGCACGTTGGCGTGGTGGTTAGCACTTCCACCGTATGGCAAGAAGGTCCTGGGTTGGAGTCCCAGGCTTGGTGAGGCCGTCTTTGTTTGTAGTTGTTCTCCCCGTGCTTGCATGGGTTTCCTCTGGGTACTCCGGTTTCCTCCCACAGTCCAAGGACATGCACAGTAGGCTGATTGGCTGTTCCATATTGCCCCTAGATGTGAGTGTGAATGGTTGTGTGTGTGTGTGTTGGCCCTGCAATGGACTGGCAAGCTGTTCAGGGGGGTATCCCACCTTTGGCCAGTGATGGCTGTGATAGACTTCATCCTCCTTGCAACCCTAGTAGGATTAATCGGTTCTGCAGCTGAATACATGAATAAATGAATGTGTCTAAAATTTAAAAAGTGCAGTTTTAAGGACACAGTAATGTTTTTTTACAACTCACTTTTTTTTCCCTGGAATTTTATTAGCAAAGATGGCACAAAGTAGATATATTTCCCCCTTATGCTGGGGGTGTGTGTGTTTGTGAAGAGCTTTTAAATTCCCATATTCTCATTAGCTTGTAGAGGAAGGTAACAATGCGTATAATGTGAGATGCCTTCACTGATCACCCGGGAGTAACCCTGGAAACGGCGCGCGGCCCCGTGGTTCGGGCTTTACTCAGTGCACAAGGCGTTGTTTGCACATGGCCGTGCGAGATGGCTCTCACACAGCAGCCTGGCTGTGCAGATGGCACTGCGCTAATTAGCATGGCCTGTGAAGTCAGGACTAATGGCGATTTAATGCTGTCTGTGGCTGTGCCCTGCACTGTAAATTCACTCAGCGGACACTTCACTGGAACCTGTCTTTCCCTCACAGCCTTCCAGGGTTACATTATTAAACATTTATAAAGGAAGAGCTGATCCCAGCGTTGAAGCGTGCTCAGTATTGCAGTACTTAAATACATTTTTGAGGCGGTGTTTATGACTTTTGGGACGTTAGGACGTTATTTAGCATTAATGGAAGGAGACTGTATTCCTGGAGTTGTATACGATCAATTAAACACTGCAAAAAGAAAAGAATCTAATTTGAGGCAGTAACAAGACTCTTCCAAAGAGTTTTACTTCTTAATTATTTCTCTCACGCTCTCATTTTCAAGATCTGGCGTTAAGTAATAGGTATGTGCACACACACATGCACGCACGCTAATCTGTCTACTCTGGAGGAAATGCTGGAGAGAACATAAAGACTGAAGGTGTGGTCGTGTTTGAGTCGAGTAACACAATGACAGCCCAACCCGTCTCTGATCGTGGAATAGAGGAAATAACAGCAATGTATAATTTCTGATGATTATTATTACTATTTTTTGATACAATAATTTGCCAATTTCAGTTTATTTTTCTGTATTGACTTCATGGTTGCTCTGTGGTTCCCTATAATACACTGCAGCAGTACAGTCATAATTGAATTAAACGATTCGTTAGCTAATGGATAGAAGCTAATTTTAAAGGCGTTAATGACTGAGACAACACACGAATGTAACACGTGGATAAACGTATGACGGGCCATGATGCTGTTAATCCACTTCACCCAAAAGTGTGATCCAGTCTGGTTTATTTTACCAGCACGATTTAGTGTTTTATTCCTCTTACTCTTTTCACACTACTGGTTTATATTACAGATAATAATTTATTGACTAAAAGACATGTCATGTTTATTTACCTGTTTACAGCTACATGTTGTGGAACACTTGTGAAACGAGTTACTTCCTGTTCTCGCTTATGTTGAAGCAGTTCTACGTGATATACCGCCTGTGTTTTCATAAGGTTTACTCCATTGTCTTACTTATAAAATGTAATGTCTCCAAAAAGAAAGTGTGAAACAAAGATCGAAAATGCAAGAGGGTGGGACAAATAGTGATGTTTGTGATTGGTTGGGGGTGGGGCATGGTTATCAGTGATTGGCTGGGGGTTGTGACATAAGTGTTGACACCCCTTAAATAACACCTTTCGCTTGTAATACAACAGTCAATGATTTTGGCTAAAGCCCCGATCTCATTTGTGCGAAAACGCTTGATAATGACCACAATCTGATAAATTCTTAGGTTGGGAGCGAGTACGAGGGGTTCGAGACTGATATTGTTGACCATATAACTGACTATCAGCGAGGAATCCACACGTTTCCAATTTTTAATTTTTTAAATTTTTTTTTTGTCTTGAGGAATCTGCAGAAAAGGTTGATCGTTTGAGGTACCTCCGGGTTCCATCCTTGGACCAATAACAATGGTTACGGATATCGTCAGCTTGGTTCAGCAACAATGGTCACTGATTGTAGCCAACAAAGTCTCAAACAAGTCTCAGACAATGTGCAACTGTAGTTAGCAGTATGGTCACCACTGCTTATCATCACTGACAGTTGCCAACTCAAAAAATTGGGGGCAGTCACCAAAAAATCGCCCCAATGAGATCGAGTCTTTAGAGTCTTCCAACCTTTGATATGACAACTTTTTTAAAATGCTCCAGATCTCAAGTTTTGAGGTGATCTCCTGTGCGCAGCCTTCTTCAAATACCTCCACGGGTTTTTAATATTTTTTTTTACATTCTTCTGGAACTGAGTTGGAGTTCTGGAGCTGTGGATGAATTGTCATTTTTGAAAGTTTTCGTCAGAGGCCTGTGGATATTATGCACAGTCAGGTTGTTATCCATGACTCCCTCTATTTTGACAAGTGTGCTTGTCCATTTCAATAGATGCAGATAAATAGCATAATGCCGCCGCCACCATGCTTTACTGTTCAGCAGTGTGTTTTGGTTTTGGTGTTTTTGCACTGAATGTAGCATTTAGAGTTATAACCAAATGTTCTTCCTTAGTTTCTTCAGACCATGACGCATTTATTTCTAAACAATTAGAAGTGATTATTTTTAGCAAATTTAGCCTGCCTTTCATCCAGCTATAATCAGAGCTGAAAAAAATCAACACGGCACCGTCTGAGCAGAAACCTGGAGGTGAAACTCACGCAGCAGGTTATAAACTAAAAAATGTCAGTTTCAGGCAAGACGTAAGACCTAAAAATATAACACAAGAGTCTGCACTGTTTACAATGTACACTACATTACAAAAGAAGACTTTATGTGGTTCTCTGCATGAGAGTGTTATTGTATATGACTTTTTTTGTATGTGACACTCGCACTGGTTTATACGGGAGTGGTACAACATCCGTGGCATGAAAGGATCAGTCGAATTCTTCAAATGCTCCGTTTATGTCGCCGACTTACCTTCCCAGTCGGGGAGCACGCTACCTGCGATTGGCATGCAATTTTTTTTGTTTTGTTTTTACAACGCCAGCAACTTTCAAATAATAGTAACGCCACCCACTAGAGTAAACATGCTTCCTGTGGTGTGTGTCGGGCGGAGCACGGCGCTGCTACAGCGATTCCTCCTTAAACTTTAAACACAGCGTGTTGTGAAATGCTGAGGAATGCGTCACTGGAAACAGACAAAAAAAAAAAAATAACCCTCTCAAACAATGTTGAGGAAGAACTTTCCATTGCAGCATGTATACACACTCACTAAGATTAAAACTATATGAAATGTTTATCCTGCACCGAAAGCACATATGTGTAAACATTTACCTCGAACCAACACACGTCATGTTTGCAGACAATTTTAATGATCGCAGAAGCATATTTTTCATAATAGCTGAAAATGTCGAAAAATGTACTAATATAAAGATTAGGGCACCGTCTAAAAGTGGAGCTTCCCATGGGGCTTTTGGCGAATATGTTTTTTAACACAGTTAATTAATTAATAAATTTGTTTATGTTTGGTAGGTGTTAATTTTTTTTTTGTGTGCACAATGTTAAAAGAAAAAGACCTGACTGTATTCCATTCAAAGGAAGACATGACCTCATCAGGCCACAGGCTCGTGGTCAGCAATGTTCGCTCTTTATTTAGAATTCTCCATACTTTTATACACGTTCACTGGGGTACGCACAACACAGGATTCAACAGTTCAAACGCATCGCTCCAGGATAGGTTAGTTAGCGTGGGGTCAGAAAAAGAGGCGTGGCTAGTTATAATGCATTCTCACTATGAAGGGTCTCTGATTTTAAAGAAATCAAACAAATAGTGTGCGCCCATTTTCACCTAACCAGGTTTAAATGTTTAAGCCGCGTCCCCTGAAAAAATCTAATTGTTGGCTCTATAGAATAATTTTTAATTGTTTTGGGTTTTAAAAAACCCAACTTTTATGTTTTCAAAGGGGTTAGCTTGTCTGAATGAGAGAAAGAAGGTTGTGGGTTCAATTTCCAGGCTCGGGCGTTTCTGTTTGGTGTTTGCATGTTCTCCCTGTGCTTCCTCAGGGTACTCCGGTTTCCTCCCACAGTCCAAAAACATGCACAGTAGGCTCATTGGCTGTTCTAAATCATAGGTGTAGGCATGAGTGTGAATGGTTAGCCTTGCGATGGCCTGGCAAGCTGTATAGGGTGTATCCCGCCCTCCCCCGGAGACAAATGAGATGAGTGCCAGCCTTCCCGCAACCGTAATTAGAGTTAAGCAATTGTACACGTAAGGACTTTTTACTGATACTGATGTTAACATTTAACATTTGAAATTCCAAAGGTGTTAAAAAAACATATCAGTAAAAACATATCATGATTGAAGGAAAATTATTGCGATATGTTTTTGTCACATTGCACCACCTTTATTTACATACCAGGTATTTTTATTTTATTTTTTATGATGTTTGTGCTTATTATTAAATTTTTCTCTCTCTTAAAATTTAAACCCCAGTGTTTTTTTTGTTGTTTATGGGGCTTTAGGATTTGTCGTCATTTCCTTTAAGATGTAAACCAGTGAACTTTACCACCACTGATCCACTGCAGACACCCTGTGGGCTAGAGAATGCCCTTTGGGGGGGTCATGCTTGGGTCGGGTCACACCGTTCTCATTTCCAGTTAGTCGAGAGAAAGAACTTTTATGTTGTTCTCTCAGGACCCTTCATCGAGTCTGTAGAGTCATGTGGTTTGTTTTAATTTATGACCACAACACCAGAAAGTGGGCAGTGGCGACCTGGTGGTAGGGTGCTGGATTACTGTTCCCAAGGTCGGGGGTTGAAGCCCCACCGTCACCGGGTTGTTACTGCTGTCCCCCCAGTGCAGCTAACAGGGTTATCAAAGGCAAACGAGCGATGATGAACCACCAGAAAGCACAGGGTTTAAAGATCAACTGAAGTATAAAAGTATATGTATACACACACACACACACACACACACACACACACACACACACATATATATATATATATATATATATGTAAATATGAAATGTGCGTGTGTGTTTTGTAGGCTTTAATAAGAGCAATTAAAGGAACTGCATAAATGTCTCATTTGTTTTAAAAGCATTCACTGTGATTTATGTCGTTTGTCAGGCAAATCCTTCAGCTTCAGCTTGGGAATTCTTATTGTCCGACTAGCCAGCGCCAGAGCGTTTAACGCTGCGTGTTGTTTCTTGTTTAGCCTTTCTTTCCTTTTTTCTTTTCCTGATGTGAAACGTACACAGTAAAATATATTCTAATCTCAAAATGGAGCGCGGGGTTTCTGTAGCACTGTTGACAATAACCGAGATTGAACCTCCACTGAAAGCAGGTTTTTTTTTTTGCTCAATCTGTAGTTTAACGAGGTTATTGTTTACTCCCTGCTGCTTTGGATTGCCTCATAAAAAAAAGGAAAAGGGGAAAAGCAATAATGACACTCCCTGTGAGGTGGTGTTGCCAGAGCGGATTTTAAATAGCCCTGTAATTGGGCCCTCCCCGACTTCATGCCTCGGGCTGTTACTAACCACTCTCCTGAGACAACAAACCCAGAAACACTTGTCAGACCTCATGAATCTCTGAGTGATGGACTTTTCAGAACAAATCAGCCAACGTTTCCATCTCGCTACTCTGACGAGAAGCGTCTGCCTCTCCGTATAAGCACTCCTTTACGTTTTATTAAGATGCAAATTCCACAAGGTGCTCCGCTTCAGCTTCTTTACGCCACCGAAAGAGTCCCACGGTCCTGGTGTTTTGTCACCAGGATGCTCTTGGCCCGCATTGGGATTCTATCCATGGGGTGATTTGTGGCTCTGAGATACGATGAAGGAACAGGGTGGTTGTGTTAATGCTCATGCTTGTTAAGGTCTGGGGTTCTGGAGGTCTGGACAGGATCCACATCAGTATAAGGAGATAGCTGGCTGTTAGAGGTTTTTCTGTGGGAGGGAGTAGAGATGGGTGATATGATATGCTATCATTATTGTGATAAACCGCCACACTAAAGGGTTCTGGAAATGTTGAGATTGTCAGGGCACGGGCTGTGGGGTCGTACTGGCAAATTTAGTGCAGTTAGTATAAATATACAGTAGTGACGCTGTGACTACTACACGCTTAACAAAATGAAGATTTATCAGAAAACAAGTACTATTTAAGTGTTTGTTTCATGTAAAATTGGATCATATTGATGAGAATAAGTACACAAACAGCAGTCTATAGTAATAACAAAAGTAACAAAAAAAAAATCTATATTCATTGTGGCCGCTCTTTACTTTGATTACAGCATTTAACTTTTCAGGCATAGTGTTCACATGTTTTTTTATTTCTTCACTTGCTAAACCATTCTATATGGATTGAAGTTCATTCATGCTATACAAAAGGCAAATAAATTAAATTTTCTACACCTTTCAATTTTACTGAAAATTTGGTATTTGCAGCGTTTTTGTTTACACTTTTACCTCAATATACTTGTTGGAATAATTTTTTTGGTTCTCATTGACTACAGTAGCATCGTTCAATACATTTTCACTAAAGAATTATAGAGAACAATTTTTTACTTCTTTTTATTAGAAAAAAGTGGTGGTGTATAATCTTCACTGCACACTATGTTATAAAGTATACAGTGTAGTTTAGCTATAAACTTAAATATGGTTAAATTTTTGTGGCTGAGTTTTTAAAAACTGCTTTAAATAAAGAAAAAAGAATTAAACTAAAAATTATTGAAGAATCTTGAGATTTTATGGTAGGATTAGAAAGATAAGTAAATAAAAAATAAGAATTAAAAAATGCTATAAGAAAAAGTATACAAACATGACTAGTACTATAACATAATTAAAACAGTAAAAAGTCCAAAAAAGAAATTAATGATGCAAAGTAACTTGTGGATAAAATGATAATATAGATTATAATAAAATCATAAAACACACTTTCTCAGGCATTAAGATATGCTATGCTATAATGGGGATAAACTATTAAATACCGACAAATCAAATCAAGTCTCTGGACTTTTATCTTAATCATTAAGCTGGAGTTTAAAGTCGGGATCCGACAGATCACAGACTTGAGCTGGACATCTGCTAATGCTGAATAGACAGGCCTGGAGATTGCTGGAAAGATGTTGCTCATGGTGTTGGCTATGCTAGATAATAATTACAGGCTGAGGGGCATTGATGCAGAGAGAACACATTTCACACATGATCCCATGTGCTAGGAATTTGCAACTCGTGCGAGGTTTGGTGGTCGTTGGAAAAGAAAAGCTCATACATGGCATTCATGAGGTCTGATTTGAATTAGTGTCATTGGAAGCGGTTTGGATTCATATGATTGCTAATGTCAGTGGAATTTTTTTTTTTGTTCATGGTTAATACTTATGAACAATATTCCTACTATAGCCTCTTTTTACGTTCATTTCTTTATTCATTTCTGAACCGCTTATTCCTGATTAGGGTCGCGGAGAGGCTGGCGCCCATCTCAGCCGACTCTGGGCGAGGGCAGAGTACACCCTGGACAGCTTGTGAGAGACATGGCCTGCATTTGATAACCCAGTTAGCTGCACTGGGGGGACAGCAGTGACAACCCGCTGATAGTGG
>JBCNYG010000020.1:17195342-17208353 GCA_039654305.1 Porochilus rendahli
CCCCCCCCCCCCCCCCCCCCCCCCCCCCCCCCCCCCCCCCCCCCCCCCCTCCCCCCCCCCCCCTCCCCCTCCCCCTCTCAACCTAAAAAACAAACCTGCATGCTAGTCATCAGCAATACATATGCTAAATGGTTAGTTACAGTTTAAAATGTTGCTAATTGCATAGTGCAGTATGATGGTGTAGTTTTTAGGACATTTGCCTCACAGCAAGAAACGTCCTGAGTTCAAGTCCCAGGCTTGGGCATTTCTATGTGGAGTTTGCATGGTTTGCCCGTGCTTGTGTGGGTTTTCTTCGTGTGCTCTGGTCCAAAGACATGCACATTAGACCAGCAGTTCAAAGTTGCCCCCCAGTGCAGCTAACTGGGTTATCAAATGCCGGCCTTGTCTCTCACTGTCTGTGGTGAGAGGCGTGTAAAAGAACCATTGCTGATTTTCGTCAGGAGGAGGCTGCATAGCCGTCAGTCATCATCTGTGATGGCCTGGCGAGGTGTCCAGGGTGTACTCTGCCCTCGCTCAGAGTCGGCTGAGATGGACGCCAGCCTCCTTACGACCCTAATTAGGATTAAGCATTTCAGAAAATGAATGAATGAATGAAGTTAACAATGTGGGAAACATAACCCACAGTGTAACCCACAGAAGCAGAGCATCATGGGTCATAAGATTACATGAAGTTGTTGCTTGCTCTCAAAAAATGTTGAAATAAGATGGGGGAGATAAGGAGGTAGCTTAGAGGCCCAGTGGTAAGATAAAGGTGTAGAAAGAGATGCCTTTCAAGCTTTCTGGGGTAATGGAGGGGTTAGAATGAGGTAGCTTTTGGGCCCCATCTCTAGATCTACAGATTAAGTGGAAGCTTTTCGTGTGTTCTCTCTCCAGAGATAAGATTATGGTACAAAATGTTTGTGGAGTATGATGGTGTACAAAGGAAGCTTTCTTAAGGGAGGAGGAGAATAAAATGTGGCTTTTAGTATTGGGGTAAATTACAGGGGTAGGATTGGGACCTTTGAGTCCTTGGGGTAGGATGGAAGGGAAGAATGAGATAGCTGGATTAACACTGGGGTAAGACTGGGACATAGAAAAGGTTGCTTTTGAGTTTAGTGGAAAGTAGGAAAAATGTAAAGAGGTATGTCTTAGAGGTGTGCTATGATCAGTTTTTTAGTTTTAGGGTTTCTGGGGAAGCTTGAAAGACTGTAGTTTCGTGCTCTGGTAGCTCTCTTAGAGTAAGGAGAGATTCAGAGTATCATTCTTTCATTCATTTTCTGAACCGCTTTATCCTAATTAGGGTCGCACAGAGGGTAGTAACATGTACCTTTTGGTTTCGGGGTAATCTTGAAAGGTAGCAATCTTTTGCATAGTGATGGATCATGGCTTGGCTGGTTGTCTGATGTTCTGTCTGGTGTCCGTGCATGCCCAACACAGGCAGCTCAGTAGGGCTCAATAAGGCAGCATCAACTCAAGTGGGTGGATGCTGATTGGCTGTTATGTATCACTGACTTGGATAACGAAGGGCAGCAATTAACAAAACTGATTTATTAATATCATTAATAATATCAATATGAACATGAACTTGTCAATCGGATAATTAAACTAACAAGACCGGTGATTCAAATAGAAATGGTAAAAAGAAAGGCATTAAAAAACAAACCCAGGCTCCAGGGCACCTTTCAAGAGACATCTATCCAGAGCTCTGCTTTTAGGCAGCACCTAAATCTATATATTACAAATACAGCAAAAAGTAGGTGGATTTGGTAATCAGTACCTCAGAAGTAGAAACCTTCTCTTTGAAGTTTTGTGGTAAAACAGAAGGGAGAAATGAGTTACCTTTTGGGTCTGAGGAAAGAATGTAAGGCTGGAAAACTGCACTCTTGGGTATATTAGTGGTATAAATGGTTTCTTTAAGTAGGTTGAGTTGGTACGGTAGGTAGGAAGTGTGTTTTGGATCAGGATGTAGTGCTGGTCTTGCACATACTCTCTATAAGGTCAACTTTCATCTTCACTTTCATTTTTATTGCTTGACTCCTAAAACATGAGCTCAGCATAAAGCATAAGGGCTAAGCGTCCTTGAGAGATTTATTGTATACATTTCCTTTTCCTGCATTATCGAATAGCGGAATTAAATTATCTAATCGATTTTGAAGCTCCCTAACAGGGTTTGTGGGTTGTGTCCTTTAATTTGATCCAGCCAAACTAAAAGGACTCGGTGCAATTTTCGATTTTAAAGACGACTCCCACAGCAGCTCTCATATTTGGCTTGCCTGGTGCTTGTCTCGCAGGCTGAATTGTTTTCTGTCTCAGTAGGCGGATCACTGTGCGAGTCTGGCTCTCTATTCTTTTTTTATTTACATGAAGGCAGATTTGTGTTTTTATGTATTTTAAGACTGACATGTGGCAACACATTTTGTTTTTACCTGTCACAGAAAGGGCACTAAAGCAAATGATTGGCTTTTCTTAGACCGGCTTCTGGTTTTAATCTGAAAATCCATTAATCCATCACCCCGCCTCTTCTGTTTCACCCTGTGTCTGTTTTTTATACCATGCACATGTTCAAGCTTGTGATGAAGCAACTACTGACTGAGATGGTGAGAAGTTACGAGGGTTATCATGACTCCCCCCTTTGACTTTAGATGTCCCCTTCACCCTAACCGTGAGCTTTTGGACTGTTTTGGATAGATGGAGGAACACCATCTTTGGGGGATGTGATTGATGTACAGAAAGGGTATCAGTTGAGCACTTGAGCACTAGGGTAAAATTATGGTTTAGAAAGGGGTAGCTATCAACCCGGGGATCACAAGTTCGAATCTGGATTGATGCCACAGCCATGGGAGGTAATTGGCCGAGCTCTCACGGGAGGGAGGAATGGCATACGCTCACTTCCCTGTCACTCACAGCAATCACCAGCCAGTCATGGGTGTCTGTGAGCTCATTCGTACGAGAGGGTGGATAGCGCTTTCCCTCCGAGTGTGTTATAGCGCCCACCAAATACGCATGCGCAGCAGTTCGAAGAAAGGTGGGTGGCGGTCATTGCATGTCATGAAGTGGGCATTTGCATGCTTACACCCCTCCCTGGTTGGTGGTGGTCATGTGATAGGGAAGGTAATAGTTGATGGGTCGGAACTGGATACAGGGAGAAAAATGGGGGAAAAAAGAATAATAGAAGGAAGTAGCTTCCAAGTATGGGAGTATCAAGTTGAGAGGTATGATGAGGTATCTGGGCAAGATGGAGAGGTGATGAACGTAGTATTTGAGCTCATGTATGATTGTTAAATCGGTAGGAAGAGGTTAAGACTCTTGGTCAAGACGGAGGGGTAGGAAGAGGTTAAATTTGAGCCCTTTTTATGGGGCAGGATGGAGGAGCATGAAGAGACACTATTTCGGCCTTGGGGTAAGATGGTTGGGAAGCAGCAGGTTTCTTTTGGGTTCTGCTCTAAGCTGGTGATGTAACCATGTTTTTGGATTTAGGTGTAAGTTGTAGGGAAATTTAACCTTTTTGTTCCATC
Organism: Porochilus rendahli; assembly: GCA_039654305.1. NCBI lineage: Eukaryota > Metazoa > Chordata > Actinopteri > Siluriformes > Plotosidae > Porochilus > Porochilus rendahli. Next base: position 17,198,837 of record JBCNYG010000020.1, read on the forward strand.
CTTTTGTTTTCATTAAGTGTAACAGCTATAATATAAAGTTGAGATTTTTTTATGATCCATATTAGAGACCAGTCCCAAAAAGTTTCATTTTACTATTCCACTTTTGTTAAAAACGCAAGAACGCACTAAACACCTACCCCCGGGGTAATCCAGATTGAGGGGAGGTGGGCTTGGTGAAATCACATGTTGTCTTTAGGGGGGCTGAGAGCGGCCGAGTAGCGCCGATTTAGACCGGGGCCATCTGTCCAGCTGCATTGTTCAAAGCACAAAGGAGGAAGGGGTATTCAAAGACCACCGGCGAGAATGGAGCCATAACGTCATCCTATTTAGACCTGAGCGCATTCGTCATCGGCCCTGTTTCTGAACCACCAAACACCCCCTCCCCCCATTTTCTCTCTCAACAATGCCACCTCTGCTTTTTTATTCAGAGTTGTTGATGTGCCACAGTGCTGTTATCACACACGATTTGGAAATGGAAGGGCTGTGTTTTCCACTCCACTGATAAGAAAGCTGTCCCGTGAAACCTTTTAGGCTCCTTACATACCCTTACTCTTTCCATTTGCCGTCTCGTGTCTCTGCCAAGTCTCAGTAGGCTTTAGTGAGTGCTGCTCCACTTTTTCATAGGGCTCGGTATTCCATTTTGCTTATTTGTAAAGCTGAGGTTTATCCCGGTGGGTTACATAACCACACACATTTCCTTCAGGCATGCTCAGCTTTCTGTAACGAGATAAAAAAACAATCTTCAGACAGTATACGATGCTGGGTGGAGGTCTGCTCTGAGCGACGTCTCTATGAGGTGCATGGTGAAAAAGCACGTGAGGGGAAAATCTAACTCAATCATTTTGGTTTGCTGTAAAAGCCAGGACGCGCTGAAATGAAATGCTTTGGCCTCGGTGGACTGGGCTATGGTTCAGCATTAGTTCTTTTGCAGCAACTTGAAGATTTAAAAGCAACCAAAAAAGTTATTCAGCAAGAGGATTCTTTCAGTATCAACGTTTTCGCTGGATCTATTTCTGTGAAGAATGGAGTGTCTGAGGTTTCTTTTCTCCTGCACAAGAAACTGCATATAAATTAATAAAAAAAGATTTAAAAAATAACGAGTCAGTTTTAACCATGGTGGAGTAGCTACTAAAAATCTTTTTTTAGTGTGTGTGTGTGTGTTTTTGTTTTTCTTTTGTAAATGTCTTGCCATCGTTGGATCACAGGCCTGAAGTTCCACGCTCACTGGATAAAACTCCTTTTTATGCCAAACATGTATGTGCTTCAGTACATAGTAATATTTGCAGTATGTCATCAATACTTAGCTATTTATTTACACTCCCTTCAAGCTCCTGTCAAGTTTGCTAAGATTTAATGGTGGTTAATGTATCCTGATTGTGTTTTTTTTATTTTATTTAATACTGCTGAGCCCTTTATCACATCACTAATGAATGTGTCGATTCAAAATGAAGTATGTCAACATGCAGATTCAAAGCTCAGCCCTCAAGCCACTTAAGGAGCACTTCAGCAGTTTAGCATGTCGTGGCTAGCTAGATTTATGGGCATAGAGTTCCTTCATGCAAGATTTCATTCAGCCTATGGTTAGGGATAGAATGATGATGATGATGATGATTATTATTATTGTTATTATTGGCAGATGATTTTCTCCAGAGCAACTTACAACTTATTTTATTTAATTTTTTTTTTTTTTTAGAAAACCAAGCAATTGGGGGTTAAGGGCCTTGATCAAGGACCCAATAGTGGTAGCATAGTGGGTCTGGGGATTGACCCCCCACCCCACTCCCCCACCACCACCCTTCGGATTAGTATCCCAAAGCTCAGACCACTGAGCCACTATTGCACTTAATAATTCATGCGTTCATTAATTTTCTGAACCACTTAATCCTAATTAGGGTCGCGGGGAGGCTGGTACCCATCTCAGCCAACTCTGGGTGAGGGCGGGGGACACCCTGGACAGCTCGCCAAGCCATCGCAGGCACTTAAAATTTTACAATAATAATTATTATTAATAATATTGTTATTATAAAAATATCAAGCCTCCATCCACCAAGCTATACCACTCCAGTAGGATATGTTGCTATGATGTACGTTGTTTGTGGACTTTCCACAGCATGAAATAGATGAAAAAAAAATATGATGTGTTTCTTTTTTTAGTATTGCAGTGGTGTGAGAAATAAAACCAGAAAGGTAATCACATTATTTTGTGCATGAGAAGACCTGCGGTCAAATTTTAAGGTTAGGCTTTAATAGTGATCTGAAAATACAATGTTTCTAGCATATATATACTTGCACAAGAGAAAAAACGTAGGGAGTTGTGCATCCCTGGTCTTACAGATACGCCCTCTGCTGAGGCATTTTAGGAATTTGTGTGTATCCACATTATCATCGCAGATGTTATTGAAAATCCCTTTTAACAGCCGTTATTTTCCCTAACCTCAGCGTGCACAGATGAAGGAGTGTGAACAGGTGCGTAGGAAGGTGAAGGAGTGCACACCCTGTTTACATCATGAACTGCACAAGTCCTGTGTGTACTTGTTCACCACAAAGCTGCAGCGCTCTGTCGTGTTCCGCTCTGTTGTGTTTTCACAACCGTGTTACATGCAAATGAAATTCGTTTTAACGCGGATTCAGAAACCTTAGCTTGGCACCGCGGGCATTCTGATCCAGTCTGCTTGAGCACTTGACAGTAAATGAGTGAGGGATGCAGTACTCAAATTACCAGTTTGCAGGGTGAGGATTTGTTTGTTGAGCTTGTTGCTACAAATCTATTTAACCAGCAAAAGTTTTTTTTCTTCTTCTTCTCGACAAAATCACTATTTTACGGCTCAAGAATATGTCAGGACAAATTTAAACAAAGTCCGCTTTGTTGTTGGGGGAAAATAATCTCTGACCCTGTGGTGTGATTATGGGTAATTGAGTACTGTATGATGTACAGTGAGCCAGTTATTATTGGGAAATAAACCCCGACAGTGTGATGCCGCACCCCCGTGTGATGTGTAGGGATTTACTTTGCATAATTACCAGCTTGATGTACTTTATCCTATTAAAGATATAGCAACGTTATAGTTTTTAGCATTGACCAAAGTTTAATATCACTTGTCTACGTATGAAAATAACTGGCCTATAGAATGGTATAATTGACCAATTAGAATCAAGAATCCCAGGATATGTTGCTGCATACAGTGATTCTACCCACCACTCACCCTGCGGAGGCCTGAGTCCATCTGATATCGAAAGCCAAGCAGGGACGGACCTGGTTAATACTTGGAAGGGCGACCACCCTGGTGCTGTGGAGGGTTGGCAAAAAAATAAATAAAACCTATGAGAACAGAGTCGCTAGGAGTCAGATTCAACTAAAGGCTCCAGCATCACAGTGATTATACGCTCTAATAACAATTAAAAAGCAGACGAGACCGAACATGACTGTGATCACACTAACATGACCTAACGTACACGATTCACACTCCTTCAGCATGAAAGACAGGTTCCTCAAAACATGATGAGACAATATGATGAGCACTGGAGAAGTGGGGTCTGGCACAGAAACAGGAAATAAACAGGGGAATAAAAAGCGAGGCAGAGCGCGAGGCCGGGAAACACACGAGCGAGACACACGGCATACCGAGCTATTGATAAGAACGTATCCTAGCAACAAGCCCCAGTGTTTGACTAAAGGGTTTGTCTGTGCTTTAGTTCTTACACTTCGAGCTTCTTCTCACACACACACACACACGCACGCACATCACAAGAAACTACAAAACCACGAGGTAACTAATTTATAATCTTTTCCTTTTTAAGTGTGCGGAAAGAATTTTAACATGATTTCTTTTATGGAATGGCAAAAACGTTATGCTCTTTACAGTTACATGAAAAGCCACAACATCAGATGTAAAATCCCAGCCTTCCTTACGTCATCAATGTGCAACATAGAAAACGCAAACACGTGTAGAAAATGCAAACGTGCATACAAAAACGCAAATAGAAGCACAAAAGTAAATGTTGAAAAAATGTTTTTCGATTCTCTCCATGTTTTGTTTACATTTCAACATTGCTGCTGTCCTGTAAGTTCAGCTTCACGCTACACCGTCTTCATACTTTTGGATTCTGGATGTATTTTTTCGGTCATATTTGGTCGATGTAAATTTTATCTTACGATAATGTAAACATGCCATAGTTTGCGTTTTCAAATCGCCCACGTCAACTGTGGCAACTAAAAATCGTAGCTGTGTTATTATTCACATTGGCAACTCGAAGGTTTTAAACATGCCTCGGCATTGTAGACATGTGCGCTTTGGAGGTTGCTGAGGTCTACGTTCACATTGCAACTTTGCAACCTTTAGATTTTTTTTCCCCTCATACAAATTTAGTGCGTTATGACAGCAGGTACTGATGTAGTTTTGGGTGAAGTGGATTTCAAAGCTGCCTTCACATACAATACCAGTCAAAAGTTGGACACACCTATTTCCGTTAGAAGACGTGGTTTTGTCCAGACATTTGACTGGTATTGTATGTTATAGCAGCTGTGCTCACCCGGCTCAGTTTTTTCCTGCTCTTGAAGGTATGCTGCAATTCACTGTACTCATAACGCAGAAAAACTTTCTGCAGTCCCGGTTGTGATGAGAGTGCAACATGGAATTTGGGAAATCAGGAACTTGGCCAACCTCTGATATTATTCCACTGATTAATAACCAGTTAATATAAATCGAATACTACTCATATAGGTAATAAATAATATATATTTAAAAATAACTCTCTTTAAATAGCTATGTTCATTAAATGAAAAATAACTGAAATAATTTGTAATTTTTGGGTTTCAATGATGTCAGCATGTAAGTTCTGTTATAGCGACTGCCCCAGTTCATAAAACCAGACGTCACAGTCAAGCATTTGGACACTCTGCAAGTAATCGTTTCCAAACTTTTGAACTTTTGATTGTACGTCTGTCGTGGGCGGAAGGTCAGGTCTGTAAGTCAACTTGTTCAACGTTCATACAAACGTTATATGTTTGTTGCAAAACGAATAAATCTTCTTGTGATAAATTCCTGTGATATTTGGTTGATATATGGCCACACAGTCATTAAAATGCTTTACGATACTTGGGTACATAAGGAAGTCCTGTGGATTTAACGTAGGGCGATCGTAGGGCTATAGTAAGAAAAGCGTACCATTGTAAGCTTATGGCCAAAAAAGTGTAAGAAATCCGTGTGTCTATTGTAAAATAGATGTAGGACGTCGAAGGGCATCGCACAACAGATCTAGGAAATGGACCTCACTTCGAGAATTACCCACACAATTTTGAAAATTTTCATAATGGTCTACATGAGGTTTGCGTGTGTGTCAGGGGCTGCTCAGTGCCAATTTGATCCTCCAGCCCTTTCCAGTAATTATCAGTCACCGAGTGTACAACATTCCATGTATTCAAATGAATCTCCCTGAACAGTAAATGCACATGCAGTATCCCATGTGAGGCATAGCCATTGCGCAAGAAGGATAAGGAAATAAAGTTTTTGCCAGACACATGTCTCCGATTGTGAACGTTTTTGAAAACAGCGGAACTCTCCGCACACTGCCATTGAACACAAGTTAGTTTTGGTTGACCGCCCGTGTTGTGTGTTTAGACTGATTTATTATTTTTTTCAAAGCACAGCTGGAACAGGAAGGAGATTTCCCAGACATAACTTCACGTCTGATCTTTCAGAACTCTGTTTTCTTTCTGGGACGTCGTCAGGAACGTATTAATATAACACAAAGCACGCGGCAGTGTTTTCAGATTCTTTAGTCTGTTTGACCTGAAGGTGAGGATGATGATGAGGGTTATTTTCCTTTTTTTCCTCCACATATTATAATCATTTATATGCTTAAGGAGATGTAACCACCAAGGAGGTTGGATGTTTTACTCGCTGTTTGTGTATGTTGGTTAGCAGGAGTTGGGACTTTGATCAAGGAAGCCTTTATTAGATTTTGATCGAACTCTGGATCCCAAAATTTTTAAAGGATTCTTTAACATTAGGCCCCTGAGTGGCACACAGACGAGATCAACGACTGTCAAACTGAAGATTGCAAGTTCAAATCCAGGTTAGTGCTACAGCCATCCAAGGCTCGGAGTCTATTGGAGCAAGTTCTCATGTAATGGAGCCATCACCATCGATCATCATGTGAGCCCATGTGCACAAGGGGACAGATAGTGCTACCCCTCTGATTGTGTCAGGCTCCCCTGAATGCCCATGTGCAGAAGTTCGCAAAGATGTGGGTGGCAGCACCACGTGTCACAGAGGTTGCTTGCCTGTGCCTCTTTCTGGTTGGTTGTTGTTGTGTGAAAGGAAGCTGGGAGTTGCCAATGATTAAATTAGTGATTTAATGAGTAGGCCTTTTGGTTCCACGTACGTTGTGTTCATGTTTAACGATACTTTGTGGCTGGATTCTCCAGTGTCAGAGCTGCCGAGCACACACCGTAGGCATGAAACATGACTTGGATGGTTGTCCCATGTCCTATCTGATGTCTGCGCCTTCCCTCAACAAGAAACCCAGTGAAGCTGCCGTGCCGCTGAACGCCGTAATCAGAAATTTGAACATGACAGAACAGGAACTTGCCAAAAGGATACTTAATCTAACAAGACAGATGAGAGAAATGAAAGTGGAAATCGGCTACTGAAAGCAAACACGGTATCACAGAGTTCTGCTAAAGAGCAAGGAGAAGCGAAGAGATCTGGTTGCAGATTCTGTGCAAATCACTCAATAGCCACTTAATAAGCTGTCCAGTAAGACCCAGGGCAGAGAAAAATAAGCCAGCAATAAGAAAACGAAGCACGTAGTCACTTAAGTGCAGGGGCCCTCAAACATTAATAACACAAACAGACTCGCGAGCAAGAGCCGTTAATGACTTTGTGGCTTAATGAGGTCTAAGCGAGCCTCTGTTATTGTGTTGATTATACTTCTAGATAGGTTCTCGCCACTGCTGGGCATGCTGGGAGTTGTAGTCCGGAAACATCTTACTTCTGAATCTGTGGGGACGAGGTCCTCACAGCCAGTTCATGGCCGGGAAGCAGACATGATAGGCAATGCAAAGCAAACCCCGGCTTGGCCAGCTTCATCTCTCGTGATCTTCGCTATTAGGCCATAATCTACGGAGACGCACCAAGTTAATTGATGCCATCTTTTTTCCTTCTGGGAAATTTACCTCCTGGTGTTTCATGGGAAAAACTGAAATAAAGGGTGTCAATTTAGTTTTGATATGTCTCTGTGTATATCAGACATTAAGCTTTCTGAGACCTTCAAAACAAAGTGGATTACGCTTTTGTTATTCCCTTGGTAACTTGACCAAATGGCGAGGGAGTGTAACTGATAAACAGGTGCTACTTGGTGTTTTCGGGTGTCCTACATAATGCCTTTTAAATGCCATGCTGTCAGGGGAAAGAGTAATCTTATGGCCGAGCAACTGTTTGCATTGCTTTAATTCCAGCGAGCAAGTTGCACAAGAATGAGCTGCACTAATATATTTTCGGAAGCGTAAAAAAAAAACTGAAGCACTCCCTCAGCACTTTCTATGATTCAGCTTCTTCGCATTTCCTTTAGAACGTAAAGCCGCGTGGTCTTCCTCCACCTGAACACTCTGTGCTTAAATAGCAGCGCTGATAAGCTGCTGATAATGTATCTGGTGTGTTTTTTCAAATCTGACTGCTGTAAGGGGACAGTGTGCAAACTGGGCGTGTGTCAGTAATCCGTTATAGGACATACCGCAACCAATCAGGAAAAGCCAATACAGTTCAAATTATGTATTTATAATGTAGTCTGAAAATATAAGAAGCAGATAATATTCGTCTTGCGTAGTCGTCCTGTGTGCTATGCTAGTGAGAATTGACAACAAAAATAAAACTCAAGATCTTTTTTTCTCTGTTTAAATGACCTTATGCATCGTGAGTTGCCTTATAAGGATGAGAGGGCGGGGCTTATTTCCAGTCAAGAAAAATGTAAATGGGGACCTCAAATAAAGAATCTAGGTAAAGCCAGAATGAGCTGCTTAGCTTTTTATAAGCTGTCTTGAGAGGCTGTAGTGTGATGAAACACATCAACTCTGGTGTCAATACTGCATTCATACAAACTTGCCATTTGTATAAAAATCAGCGTTTCGTGGTTTAAAAATGGCTTAAAACATTAAAACTCTACTGGCTATAAACATGCTAAAACTTTCAAGGCCCATGCTGACATACAGTTTGGTACTTCTCTGTGTTATGAAATTAACTGCCTCTGCCCAAAGGTAGATACCCCTTCTATTACCCCCTGACACCCCCCCATCCCCTCGCCCCACCCTTGAGTGGGAGTGACTCATTTTCAAATCAAAGCTCATTATTCGCCTCCTCACCCCCTCTTTGCCCCTCCCACCACCTCCTCAGCCCCTTCTCCCCATTTTTTAAAACATTTTTTAAAATTATGAATTGTGTGGAGTTGGGCGCCGAGCTGGAGTTAAAGTTTACACTTTCAGCTCAAGCCCCGTGACAGTTTTTCAGTCATACTGTATACAAGCAAAAATAGATGCGTCTCTTGGATAATCCACATCTCCATCCATGCAAGACGATTCCAGGCACAGAGGAGGAGAAAAAAGGAAATGTGGCAGATAAAATCAAACGGCGTCAGTGTTTAAACCAACCTCCGGACCTCACGGCATGGAGAGGCTCATTATCCTGACGTGGCATCTTGGAGAGTTGTGTTACACTCTGGTAGAAAGGACGCTTCTCCGGAGTGAACGTATCGGCTTACTCGTTAATGGTGTTGCCTTCTGTTATCCACTTAGTTCTTTCAGACTGAATGCAGAACTCTGTGTTGCGAAGTTCAGAACCACGAAGGACATTTTTTCTGACAGGAATCGTCTGTTAAATCTTTATCACATAGGACTCTTGAATCTGATTTGTCAAAGGGTGTTGATTCTTTTTTGGGGGGCAATGCCACATCACTACATCATCACTGATATTTGAAATGATAAGAAAATAATTTTCCTCAATTTTTTTTAACCTTTGATAAAACGATAAAACTTCTTCACAGGTAAGATTTGGGTCAAAAAAAGTCATTTTTGTGCGTTATTTGTGCTTTTCACACTCTCCGCAGGGCACAGTGCAGTGCAGCGTTTATTCACAGCCCTGTAATAAAGTAATAAAGTCAAACCCAGTGCAGCTCCGACAGAGTGAATCAATTTGTCTTGTTATTAGGAAACACACTCTGCTTCCAGTTCACCAGATTAAATCAGAGTGAATTGAAAAATAACAGTCGAAGCTCACCACCTCTCTGAGTGCCGCTCCCCGTTCAGGCTCATGATGTTTATGAGGTCAGTGGAAATGAAGGCTTGCTCGTCTGAACGATAGGAGGGATGAGTTTAGGGTCGATTCTTGCCCTCAGGATGGGACGAGTCTGGAGTTTCTGGCTTCTGTTTTTACAGAATGTGTGTGTGTGTGTGTGTGTGTGTGTGTGTGAGGGAATTACAAGAAGAACATTTGTAAATCTTTTGGGGATTTTTTAATGAGTTATA
>JBCNYG010000020.1:17271893-17284739 GCA_039654305.1 Porochilus rendahli
GGCTGGCGCCCATCTCAGCCGACTCCGGGCGAGGGCGGGGTACACCCTGGACAGCTCGCCAGGCCATCGCAGGGCATAATAATAATAATAATAATAATAATAATAATAATAATAATAATAATAATAATCAGCACCTCCTCCTGAAGTATTTTTATCCTTCTACCCCAGCAAGTTTTAGCTCCTGCTGTCACTGAAGTGAGCAGAGCATGAGCTATAGAAGCGGGGTCCATCTGTCCATCCGTCCGTCCATACCACTTGTTAATGCAATATGTTTGGAAGAACAAGACATAGGATCACCAAATTTGGTGCATAGGTCCCCCTCAAGTGTGTATAGGGTGGAATTATATATGGGTCACCTTGACCTTGTTTGAAGGTCACTTTTTTTTGTATTTGGCTTATCAAGGCTTGATGGTGCAATAAACTTAAAACCTTGAAAAGGAAATGACACAGAATTTCCAAATTTGGTGGAGCGTCTGGATCCCTATAATCCATTTGATTTTAGCCAACGATTGCAGTTTATTTATGAATGAACGACACGTTTTGTTTCGGTCCGTCCTTTTTGAGAAAGGTGTTCCTGTTCTCACTTGCATTATAGCAGGTAAATAGGATAGAAATGAAAATTATTTATCCTAATTAGTTTTCAAAACATAAACCATGCTAGCTCGTCATGTGTCTTTGAGAACTGTAAAACCTTGTGAATGCAGCTCTGAAGCCTGAGACCAGATTAAACTCTCAAAGTTAAAAGCTGCTCCTAAAAGAACAGCCACTCGTCTGTTTTGTGTTTCAGGAGGACAGCTCGATGCTGCAGAAATCCGACCTCTCTCCACATTCGCGCATGGCCGTAAAGCTGCGTCTGGCTGAGAAGGAGATCCTAGAGCGTGCCAGGGCCAGCGGGCGTTCTAAGCGCCTGCACTTCCAGAAGCAGCTGGAGGACGGCGCTGCTCTACCCGTGTACGAAGAAAGCGACATTGCGCTGCTGGAGAATGCTGATTCCAAGCTGCCTATCGTCCTGCGCCAGCTAGAGGAGGAAGACGACGACGAAGAGCTGAAGATGCCGCTTCTTAATGGCGAACGAAAGAAGGAGACAGAGGGAGGAGAGAAAGCGGAGACAAGCACACAGAGAACTGAGGACACGTGTAAAGATCTGGAATAGCAAATAGTGTATGTTCCTTGCTCCTTATTTATTTAATTTTTGGGGGGTTTGAATGACCGACTAATTAGAATCGACAGGAAAACAGCGCTTGAGTTACTTATACTGTAGATGTAAAGATTTCAGATGATGCTCTGCAGTTCCGTCCAGCCTTTTAGTTTTAACAGTGCCACATGGCTTTAGAAAGTATTTTTGTTTGTTTATTTGAAGCAGGTGGCCTCTCCCACTCAGGAGGGGGAGGAAAAAAAAGACTTGTCTGAATCGGACCTGCTGATCTGATGTACAGATCTGAAGTTCTGTTTGTTCAGGATGACGCCGGTATAGGAGGTCGACATTTACAAAAAAAAAATTATTAGTGTCGTTAGAGTTTTTTTTTTTTTTTTTAACGTACACAGTGTTTCGCTTTAATGTAGCAGGTTTAGACTTTGGAAAGCAGTGAAGCTAGCTTCAATCTACAAGTTTAACACTGTGCTAGCAAATACGACTGCAGAGAAAAGCTGCACAAAAAAAAAACAACCTAACAATGTCTTAAAATCTCCCACTTCGTTAATTACGTCTAAGTAAATCTTAGGTAGGTTACATTTCGTAAAACTCAACTTAAGTTTTGACAGTTACATGCATGGCTAAGTGGGTACCAGAGCACTTTGGTGGTGGGGCTAATTGTGTCTATCCAAGATGGCTGCTCCATTTAGCAACATTGTGTTTAACTTTTGCCTGCATCAGTTCAATTAAGTTTCGACGTTCAGGCTGCATTTCATCATGAAACTTATAAAAGTAATCGCATCAAACTGTTTCAGTATGTTTATAAAGAAACAACTGTTACGAGGAATATCTATTTTTATTTAGTATTGAGTTACACACTGGATATTAAAATAATGATGCATTTTATCAAGCTTTGATAATTTTTTTGATTTAATAATTGAATACAAAGTTCTCCCTTTGTTTTTATTTTTTTGGTTCAAAAGATGGACAAATTCACAGATCAAAGTTCCCCTAGATCAAGTCTACGTTAACTAACAGCAAATATGTTTTGTGCGCTATATCATTTCAGTGAACCTTTTCTAGAAATAAAACTAGAAATAGTTTTAGTGAATACATCTGATCTGCATTGTATCGTAAACTGATTTGCTTGGTAGCTATGTTAGCCACGAACCTAAAACTCATAACTGGAGACCCAGCGTCCAACACTAAACATGTCTTTGCTAAACAGCTACATTTGGATTAAGTGAAATTGTGTACGTTTCTTTCTTTCTTTTGTTTTTTTAAATATACTTAGTTGTTTGTTTTGTTAGTGTGTTTTGCCAGACAATCGCTTTGTGTTTTTATGTTCTGGATCCTGCTTTGCTCCTGGATTAATCCAAGTACCCAAGGAGTCCTGGTCTTTCCAGTTGGACATTTACCCCGAAGAAGACAATGACGACAATGTTTTTTAGTTTGATTGTACTTCGGGACAATTCAGTATATTTTTCCAAACTGGTGTATTTTTCCGTTTGGATTGTTCGACATACTGTGATTGATTAAACCTTACAAAGGTTAGAAGCTTGATGACTTTAGAATTGCCGAGACGTAGTCTTGCTACGAATGTAATTTGAATTCAGAGTGTTATGAATCATTTCTGGTGAGAGAAGAAAATTTCTAACTTTTTCCATGTTGAAATTGTTTGTTTACATCAGAAGCCAAACTCATCACCTCTCTAATGTCTGTGGTTCTCTTTAAGCCTTAAAAACGAACAGTGCACCATTCAACCATCCTAGTTTTTGTTTTTCTTACTGTCAATAACAGTAGTATTTTTATATATTGCATCTCATGCGTTTATAATACAGCTCATGTAATGCTTTACAATTAAACAAATAAATAAAATCTATATATCTAGAATAAATATACTAGACTCCAATGAAAGCTGATTTTGTAAATTAGATAAAAAAATGCAAACACCTATTTTAAATAGTTATTCTTCTTAAAAGAAAGATGTAAGATAACAATGATAATAGTAATAATAAGATGAAGAAAAATAATAAAACTGATACATATTGAGCTGCTTCTTTACATTACAGCTGAAGCCATAGGAATGTTGGTTGATCACAAATTTTGGAAGCTTAAAATTACATGTGAGAGAGAGAGAGAGAGAGAGAGAAAGTGGTTTTACTGTTTTTTACTTTGGAAAGGTGATAAGTTTGGGTCACAGCCCTGTGATATGTTTAAGTAAGGCAAGCTTTAAAACAATAAAAGACTAAAAATTTGAGAAAGGTCTTGGTCTATTTGTTGTCATTGTCGATTTTCCGTATGACAGTGCTCGATACAGTAAAGTAGAGCTATATGTTATATATATATATATATTTTGTAGTTTATAGCTACTTTTCCTACATTTCAGCTGTTAATAAAACCAGATTCTTTTATCAGCTATTGTTTTGAGAACTGTATTCCCGATTCCGATTGGTCAGATGTTGTTTATTTCTAGCTGTATATCTGTCACAGCTGCTGTTACAGACAATTAAAATCATGTGAGTCAAAGTTCACACCCAGCTCGGAGCTTAACTCCACCCACTTCATGATTTTAAAAATTGGTAAAAGTAGGAGCAGGCTGTGATGAATGTTGATTCACATATATTTGAAAACAGCATGGTTTTACCTGTGTCCACTCAAAGGTTGGGTTCTTACGGCTCCTGGGTATCCTAGAAAGTTATGGAATTATGTTATGGAATTTTATTCAATTAGGTATTTTTTTTTCTTTCCAAAGGCCCCCCCTTATTAATATTTATTTATTTATTTATTATTTTCATGATGTAGAGGAGTACCAGACAGTTGACTCTACATCAGCATGATCCTTGTAAAGATCAGTATTTGAACTAATAGATTTAGACTAGTTAAGCCATTTTTAACCCCAAAAATTATAATTAAACAATAAATAATGTTACATTTGAAGTTTTTATCACAGTCCAGTCATATTATTTTGTTTTGGAGGGGAAAAAAAACGCATCCAAGTCAGAAGAACCGGTTTCATGTGCTCATTCACAAGACTCTGCAAGGAATGATTTGTCACATCAGCTTACGCATTTACTATTTTTGTATCACGGCATTAAGTTGTGGGTTATTCTATGCGTGACCATTACATTTCCACTCCATGGTTGGTGAAACATTGATAATTTTTATGCTGCCTCCTTTTCTCATGAATGTTAAAGTGACCGCGGTCTTAAGTGTAGCGTCAATCTGCTTATTCTGCCTTTGATATTGGTCTCCGTGTAGGTGGAAAATATCTTCTGTCTCTACACCTTGTTTATGTTGAAACTCTGTCCGAAGACCCTTTTGTTATTTTGGTGGGTCTTCTAGGATTTGAGAATCTGTATTAAGAGGGTCTACTCTTTCTCAAATCCTTTCATCTATCCACGAACAAGCCTTTGTGGATTCCTTCAGGAACATGAAGAAGCCTCATGGGAAGCTCTCCATGGCGAACAGATTAAAGTTTTTCACAGTTTGCAGCTAAAGGTCTTCCATTACACAGTTGATCCTTTGATGACGCCGATGCAAGGTCACTGGTCTATTGTCATCCTCTAGTGATGAGAACAGAGTTCGGATTTTATCCAATGTATTTTTGCCCCTTACCACCATTACAAATTTATGAAAGAAACATTATCTTGAATCATTTAATTCGGGGGCAATTAAATTTTGAAATACGGTTTTCATAATTCATGGGCTTGGAGATAAAAACCTCCTTTAATCCTTGAATAGATTATTATAATGGGCAGAAGGGTGGGCAGTGGTAAACGGGGGCAGCGCCGTACTTGTCCAGTGTGGTTAGGTTTGCTCGTGTCATATCTGAGAGTAGGAGTGTGTGCTGCTTCCGCGGCCTGCACCAAAGTAATCTGGCTCATGAATAAATCACCCACTCTATTAATATACAATGGATCTGAGAGCATTCAAATAGAGAACCTATTGTCATGCATGTATTTACCAATATGTCTTACGTCCCATAGCTGAGATTGCAAAGCTGTCGTGGTGACTCTTTGGCGGATTCCTGACCTCATGTATTTATGTGATTCTGATTCCCTATTTTTTTTTTAAGTGTGATCTGACAGCTGGGTAAAAAGGGATCCCCACCCCCACCCTCTTCGAGTGAATTTATATAAATATCCAAAAGCTCACAGCATAGTGTATTAATGAAAGTTCTTCTGCAGGTCAGGGACTGGCTACACCATCAGGGGTTATGTCAGGTCATCACATACTGTTTGTCCGCCATGACTTTATTTAGGAAAAAGTTTCTTGTTAATTTTTTTCTTGTAATATTTGTTGAACCAGCTAATATTACTACTGGAGCCCAACTCAGCCGACTCTGAGCAAGGAAGGGTACTGTACACCCTGAACAGCTCACCAGTCCATCGCAGGGCAACACGTACACAACTATTTCCATCTAGGGGCAATTTGAAACCATCAGTTAGCCTAATGTAGATGTCTTTGGACTGTGGAAACCCATGCACAGGGAAAAAATGCTCCCCACAGAAACTCTCTGGCCGAGCTCAGACTCGAACCCCAGACCTTCTTGCTGTGAATGTGGACGTGCTAACCTAAGTGGATGTTGAATTGTATAGACACCATGATGTTTTGTCTCAGTTACTACTCTGCGACATGGACCTCAGCTTTGGTGTATACAGTGGCACCTCGCAAGGCGAGTTTAATTTGTTCCGGGACCCAGCTCGCACAGCGAAATGCTTGTATAGCAAGGCGAATTTTCCCATAGGAAATAATGGAAAACCCATTAATGTGCTCCAGCCCTCCACAATGCCCCCAAATATGTTAAATATAAAACAGTTTAAAGGTTGTTTTACTCATAAATAGTACTGTAACCTATGTTTAACAAAAGTAAACAACAATGTATTAATAAAGTGCATAACAAGTGCGTGAAAATAAACCAGCACTTAACCTTGAACATGTGATGAGTCTAACATAAGTGCCAGGGGGTTAGTTTTTCGAAGGAGAGTCTCTTTCCATGAGAATGTCCTGTGTTTTATGATGCAGGGCCGCACTTGTGCTGGCATCACTAGCATATGCAATCGCGTAGCATATCGATAGTCTCTTTCTTCAATTCGACAGTTACTTTATCTTTGTGTTTCTTATTACTACTGTCCTTCTTTCCAATATTCTCTTTAGTCGCCATGGTAACACAGTTTTCAACTAGTAATTATCACCATGAAGCACAAAGTAATAATGAACTCGCAGGAGATGCTTACGCGACGAGAAGCAGATGCTATTTGACTTGCCCAGGTTTCCGCAATTCTATTTATGCAGATTCCAATCAGCCTCAAATTGGAATACCGCATCAATTTTCAGGAGGGGAATTGGATCCAAAATCAGCACAATTATACTTTAGTGTGGGACCAGACTTTTGTTTCCATACAAGCCCTGTATACTCTGTTACCTTGTACCTGGAACTGCAGCCTTCTGGTAAACCAGCTTCAAGCTAACAGAAGTGCTTTGATTAAAATAATTATAATAATAATGATAATAATTGGAGAAAGTATTGATCATGATTATTTTGTTACTTGTGTATGTTATTTTGCTTTTGTTTTATTACAGCTGGGTGATTTTTTTGGTGCTGGCACTGCCTTACCGTTATCGTAACTCGTAACTGTGTATGCGTGACAAAAATAGAAATATGTGCATTAACGCTGCAGAGTGCTTATCAGGCTACATATGATAAGTAAATTTAACCTAGTGAAAATGTCATGGTTACAATCAGTTATGTAGTAGTAAAGCCCTTAATAGCACTGAAAGTGTTAAAGCAGTCACAGTATGTATGTTTGAGAGCACTGCAGGCGGTTGGAGCGTTCTCCACTTTGGGCGGCTCTTTGAGTCTGTAAAGGCAAGCTGTTGTTGGACTGTACATGGCCTGTGGTTTCTGTGCAGACCGTTTAAATGGTTCTCATGCTAACGGTAACATATAAAAAGCGCATGAACTGCAATGGCACCTGCTGACTGTTTGAAGTGGTCGACATGAAGCAATCATGCTTCCTTTTGTCTCCTGCTCATGAGCTACTTTCTTTCACTTGAGAAAAACATTTCAGGAGGTATGAGTTCAGTCTAAACGTGTAACATCTACCCAAATGACTTAAGGTTTAAAAATGAACATTCAATGGGTATGGAGAGAGGCATCCAATGCACTATTTAAAATCCACCCACCCATTCAGCCAACCACCATAAATCCATTTAACCATCTATGCTATAATCCATTTATCAAACCCTTTATCCACTGATACAACCACCCATCCCTCCATCCAACCATCCAGCTATTAACCCATCCATCCATCCATCCATCCATCCATCCATCCATCCATCCATCCATCCAATCATCTACCTAAAATCCATCTTTCCAGCCAACCAACCAACTATCCTTCCAGTCCATACTTTCATCTTTTCATCCAATCAACTAATCAATCATCTGGCCTTTCATACATCTAATTTTTCCGATTGGAAATCCAGTCATCCGAACAGCCAAATAACCAATCAATAATAGCTTGTCTTTCAAGTTCAGTTGGATGTGAATTGTATTTTTTATTAAAAATAATAATAATAATAATCAATTCAATCAGCTCAAGTTTGTTTTCTTTCCTGTTAGGAAGATATTATGCAAATATTGCTCATCTGATTTTCATTAAACTTTGTGGAGGGGTAGGGCCTGGACCTGAAAAGAACGCGTTTATACTTTGGAGCTGATGTGTGCATGTGATCAGGTTGAAGAAAGTTCACATCTGGAAAAGCACTATTTTTTACATGGGTTGAAATGTTAATCAGACACCCACTAGGAGGAGACATTTCATTGTAACTTTGCCAAGTTATAATAATCCGTTCTATGAGTGCCCCTTTAGTTTAATAATGAATTGTCCTGGCTGTCTTCAGATTCTGGTGACTCTGGTGGCTCCCCACTAAAAAAAGGGAGCAGACAACATTTATCTTTCAGCACTCGCATTTTTCTCTCAATCTATACTGTTTAAGAATAAAAAGAAAGTTAGCTAATACCTTCAACTGCACAAGTTTGTCTTCTGCCCATTTCATGGAGCATTTCTGAACACAAGTCTCACTTTGTAACAGCAGCTCATATTGAATTATGAACTAATCCCTGCTCACTTTTCCTCTTTTTTAAGAAGCACTTTTTAAGATGTGCTTGTTTATGCACTGCAGTCTTAAATTGAGTAAATATTTGCTGAATATCTGCTCAGAGACCAGCCATCAAAGGTTTTGATTTTTGGCATCGTCTGGCCTTGCATGTACATCTCTCGCCTAAAAGCAACCTCTTTTCTGCTTCCCACTGGCCCAAACATTTTTGCTTAAAAGTAGCAGGAGTTCAAGCTGCTTTCTTATTCCCTTTCAGTTGTGCTTCATTTTTAATTCCATGAAGGCAATTAAAAAGATTATCTTGCAACAGTGAAACTATTTACAATTGATATCATGTTGTAGCTAATGCAGTTCCGCGGTTAAGAAGTCAATGTGAACATGAAGCATCTTGACCTGGATGAAAACAAGACCAATCCATGTAATTCAACGTACATGCAGATTCTGTGTTCATGCAGTGCCTTACAGTATATCTGGAAAAAAATGGGTGGCTTCTACTCCGAGCTCCTCCAACATGGCTGAGCTTCTCACCCTATCTCTGAGGGAGCCACCCTGCGAAGGAAGCTTATGTCACTACACAAAGCTCTGCTTCTCAACAGAGGCTGCAACAATTTGCCTGTCAATCTCCGGTTCCGTCCCGTTCTTCACATGTGAACAAAACCCCGAGATACTTGAGCTCCTCAACTTGTGGCAGGACCACATTCCAGGCATTCTCACTAGTCTTGGATTTGCCCAATGAAATGATCTCTAGAATATACATGTCTCATGTCTGGGCGAGGTGCTCCAAAAGTTCTTTGCTTGAATATTACTGCCTCCGAATGTTGCGATTCTGTCATGATACATCATCTGGGCATGTAAGAAGCCAGTGGAGGGAAGAGATTGCGTGTGATTCTTTTTATGAAAGATAGCAGCTTTTAGATAAGAAACACAAAACAAAACTAAAATAAAACTAATGAATGAAAACTAAAATTGGACCTAAATTACACAATTACACAGGTTGGTGTAAAATACATTCTGGATTACTAGACATCCACAGAAGTCACCACTGGATGCATCCCAGATAGGTATGAATCTTTGTTCAAGAGGAATGCATCTGTCCATTTTCCATCTGTCCACAGAAGGAAAATGGACAGATACATTCCACTTGAACAAAGATTCTTACTAATCTCTTCACTTTTTATTTGCTCCTGTCAACTAAGTCTTTAATTACAGCAGAGGTGTGAGCATATCAAATGTTATTGGTTATATGGGGAACACCCTAACCATCGCAGAGCAACACACAACCATTCACATTCATACTCATCTATTCAGACTCATCTGGGGTCAATTTGGAACAGGGAATTAGCCTTATCTTTGGACTATGGGAGGAACCCCACACAAGGAGAATATGCAAAGCCCACACAGAAAAAACCCTGCTGAGCCCAGGAATCAAGCCCAGGACTTTCTTTTTCTGTGAGGCGGATGTACTAACCACCATGCCACCACGCTGCCTGGAATATGACTCACGTTAACGAAACAGTAAACATGGAAGTGTTATACATTAAATGTACTGGGATATGTAACATACCTTCATGTAAACGAGCAGATGCTTGTCTGATATATGTAAATGTATTGTAATATTTTTAATTAGTTTTATTTAATTCAGAAGTTCACTAGTTTATATCTGATTTTGTTAGTTTAATATCTGTATACTGTTATTTTTGCCATTATTTTACCTTAATGGAACCAACACATCCATGTCCTATTCATGTGATTTCCTTTCATTTTGTTTTAAGCCATTTCCTGTTGGGGAAGAAAATGGAGACTGTCTATCCAGGTCTATACCATGTAGAGCCATCCACCCAAGATGTAGCAAGACTGTCTCAACTCAATTATGCCCCAGAAACAGTGGGTTGGGGGGTGAGGGAGTATGTGAAAGGAGAGGCTATGTGATCGCGACGGACTTTGTCCATCCCTGCAGAGTTGTTAATTCTCGTCTCCCCGCACCAGCACGAGAAAGGGGGGACATCATTCTCTATTCTCGCAGGTCAGAGTAGGAACAATTAAGTGTGGAGGGCGTGAGGGGCGCTGCCGAGCGCTGGCCGACAGTTGATGAATGTGTGGGCAGGCTGCAAGTGACAATATGCAGACAAGCGAGATCATTTGCAAATGGATGTAGGGAGACAGAAAACGGGAAAGAGCTAGATGGAGAGAGAGGCGATGTCAGGGGGAAGGGGTTTTAACTCGTTCGGGGCACACCTTTCAAGGAGAAAGAAGGAGATTTGAGGGTATCGAAGTGCCGTTTACTGGGAATGCGGATTCAAGGCCGATATTCAAATAAAATATGTGGTTTAAATTGGACAAAATTTCATCATCATCATCATCATCATCATCCTCATTCTTAAGGATGTGTAGAGTATTAAAGCCATCCAGATGTTTTGGTGAAGCTGTGGCAGTGCTTCGAACTCATCTCATTTGCACTCTAATGCTGTAATTTGGGTGGTATGGTGGAAAGGCCCTTCTTGTTAAGAGCGGATGGTTAGGTTGATGGGTAAAGGATGATCTAAATGAAATCAAAGCCCATTAGTTTGCTAGTGATGGAATAAGGAGCAGTGCCACTGAGTCAAATCTCCCATTAATCAAACTCTCTTGTGATATGTTAATCCGACAGCATTTATATTTAATGCTGGGAAAATGTGTGCCTGTCAGCGGTATAGTGGCCTTAACTAGGCTAATGTGGGACAATCTGTACATTTTTGTTTAACACTGTCATTTTGCATTCATTGTTTTTAAGAAAATGTTCAAAAACAAGTGTCCCTCATTTTTATGCGTGTATATCTGCCCTGTCTTCAGCTTCATGTGCATGCAAGATACATAAGATACATAATACTGTCCTTGAGGGCCAAACCCTCCCCCATGATGAGTGAAGAAGGACAGGCAAATGAGGCAGCACGGATGCATAAAGGTGGGTGGTAGGGCTGAAACCCGCTCTCGGAAAGAGTCCAAGCACGAGACAAAGGCATCACCATCCCGGCTTCCTCCTTCACCTCTGCAGCTCTTAATTGACCTCGGGGTGTAAAATGAGCTGTAGACTGGAGCTTCACTTAAGAATCTGACATGTAGATCAATCACACCGTTGATCCTAACAGCCTTAACAAGGTGTGTGTCTGTGACTTGGAGGACATCTCCAGCAGCTCATAGTCCCCTCTCCCTTCCTGTCAAAGCCTGCAAGCATCAAGTTCTGCTTCAATTGGCTGCACTGAGCTATTTCCCATTCTTCCCCTGAAATACACAAGAACAGTCACAAAATGATTGTGATTACTTAACTGATCTGATTGGTAATCTGACTGGAAATGTTCATCAATTTTCTGTAATAGAAAACAGTGACAGTAGGTCCAGCTGTAAAGCAAATCACATAGTCTTGACTATAAGACACTGGTGAGGAAATAATTGTTTTTAGCAGCTGTAACTACTCCCTGTGTATTTGCTAACAGAACAAACTTGTGTCTTGGGCGTTCCACAGCATTTAATGTATTTACAGTATACATCATAGACTGTACTCTTTTCTTTATAGGACAACTATGGCCATTAAGCAGAAATGTACCATCCATCCGTATTCATAATCCCAGTTGGCATGGTAGGGTAATGGTTAGCATATCTTGCTCGCAGCAAGAAAGTCCTGGATTTGAGTTCCGGATCCAGTGTGGGCGTTTCTGTGTGGAGTTTGCATGTCTTTCCCGTGCTTATGTAGGTTTCCACCTCCCACAGTCCAAAGACGTGCACATTAGGCTAATTGGCTGTTCCCCATTGTGTGTGTGTTGGATCCACGATGGCCTGGTAAGCTGTTCATGGTGTATCCTGGGTTCGCCCAGAGCTGGCTTAAGTGGTTATTAAGATTTACCCTTGTAGCATTAAGTGGTTTGGCAAATGAACTCACACACACACACACACAAACATATATATATCCACCCTCCTCATCATTTATGACCATTTATATAAAAATCAATCCACCCACGCCTTCCTCCATCCCTCCCTCCCTCCATCCAGCCTTCCATCCATTCATCCATCCGTCTGCCTCATTAGTTATGGTCATGTTATAAAAAATCCACAGCATTTGTCCTGCCAAACTGCCTCATAAGGGAAAAAAACTCATCAAATCAAAATTCAATTAGATCGAGACAAACGAATGCAGCATTTCATTTTTATGAATAATTAGTGGCACGAAAGTCCCTGGTGGTCTCGCCTTGAAGTGGATCAAACTTCTAATGCTCTTAAGATTGTCTGCTATTTTTTATTTATGGCACTTTTATATACTTTGTTGTCTCGAGATCCCTTGAAAATACTTCATTGTATCTGATGTGGACCTCCTGTAATAGAATTCTGGCTGGTGTTCAGTGCTGGCGCAGTCGTTGTTCCTGCACGGTGTGTTTTTCTAATAACCAAAGAGTATTACAATCTCTTCACTTGTACACAGACAGAAGGGGAAAATGAATTTGTGTCTATCTTGAGATCAATATATATACGAGGATGAAACAGAAAATGGCATGCCGGCATGGTGAGAGACAATATTTGGAAGTGTGTGTCGTCTCGTGAGCTGGATTTTTCTGACTTGTTCA
>JBCNYG010000020.1:17336625-17348845 GCA_039654305.1 Porochilus rendahli
ACTATACCTTTACTTTACCTTTATGCACATAAGTGGTCTTTTTGTCCAGGTGTGAGAGAGAGCAGTGTGCAGGACCAGCACTATTGCATCATCTGTGGATCTATTTGACTGGTAGGGGAACTGAAATAGGTCAAGCATAGCAGGCAGTAAAGATGTGATGTGAGCATTGAATATATCATCATTTCTTCATGATGATGAAGGTGAGTGCTACTGGTGATAGAGGCAGCTCACATTAGGTTTTTTGGACAGGGATGATAGTGGTCCTCTTGAAGCATTTGGGGACTACAGACAAGTTCAGGGAAAGATTAAAAATGTGTGTGAAGATATCTTTGAGTGCATGCTTTGAGAACATGGCCTTTGATTTTGTCTGGTCCAATAGCTTTCTGTACGTTTACATTTTAAAAGTATTTACACACATCTGCCCGAGGGATCCAAAAAAAACAGCTGTCCTCCTCTGATAGAAACTCTTGTTTGCTGTGGTTGTCAAAGTGGGCATAGAAGGTTTTCAGCTCCTCGGGTAGAGAAGCAGTCACCTACCCCATGTTAAAGCTCTTCCTCTTGTAGTCTGTGATGGTCTTTATCAAACTCCAAATGTGCCTGATGTTTGATAGACTGTAACAGGACTCCACCAGCTCTCTATACTGACCCATGGCCATCTTTATTGCTTACTCAGACTGTACTGGGCTTTCCTGTGGTACAAGGTCATCAATGCATTTCTGAATGTATTCGGTATTCAGTGTCATTCATATTATTTTTGGCGGCAGTCCCGAAAATTCCCAGTCTGTAGTGCAGAAGCAGTGACGCAGCACGATATCGCATTGGTCAGTCCAGCGTTGAACTGAGTGTATCATTGAATGCAGCTGCACAGCTTGTTTTCAACCTTCCCAAATTTTTCCCACACCAGTCCCCTGCTATGTTCTCTCCATTGGTCTCCTGTAGCTGCTCGCATTATATTTAAAACACTAATGCTTGCCTACAATGCCAAAAATGGACCTGCACCCTCCTACCTCAAAGCATATTTCACACCCTGCACTGCACCACGTTCTCCCAGATCCTCTAGCACTGCTAGACTGGTCCCTCCTTCTATCAAGGGACAAGGGAAAAATGGATCTAAACTCTTCTCTCTACTGGCTCCAAGGTGGTGGAATGAACTTCCTCTGGATGTCCGGACAGCTGTGTCTTTGGGTGTCTCCAAACGACGTCTGAAAACCTACCTTTTTCGTTAGTACTTAGATTAGCTTAGCATCCTGTTTTACACACACACATGCACACACAAAATCAAAAATCTAAACAAAAAAACTAACAACAAACAAACATACAACCCCCCCCCCCTCCCCACACACACACAACACCTATCCACTGAGTTTGACTGATGGTATACTTAGTCTGTGTCCAGATTAACTAGTATAAAAATATATTCACTGAAAGTGACATTATAGGACTTCTGTAAGCCGCTCTGGATAAGAGAATCTGCTAAATGCTGTAAATGTAAATGTAATGTGCATGTCTTTAGGACTGTGGGAGGAAACTAGAGTACCCAGAGGAAACACATGCAAGCACGGGGAGAACAAGCAAACTCCACACAGAAACGCCCTTGTTGGGCACGGGACTCTTCTTGCTGTGAAGCAGACATGCTAATCACTACCATACCGCCACTAGGTTTTATCATATTTAAATTATTCCAGTAGATTAGATTCATGTCCTCTCTTTCAATAAATATAAAAAGACTGAAAAACTAATTTGTGTTTCCAACAGGATGGCATGCCCCCCAAAAAAAAGAACCTGTCAGAACCTGCTGTGCTGTGAGAAAAATGATTCTATTTATATGGAAAGAAACTCCTTATCTATCCATGTGTATTTAATAGTAGGCAAGACATTTATAATCTAAAACATCTGTTTCTGTGTATGTAATAGTGGGCAAATCTTGAATTAAATACTCGTGATCTTAGAGTAATCACTGTATCTAAGGAATGGATCACTCTGGACATGAACATGGTCAGTCATCAAGACTAATCTTCAAAAGCTGACGAGAATGCATGTCTAAACCAGTGTTGCTCTTTAAGGGTGATTCAAATATTATGATTTTTTTCCTGCAGTTTTCACATATGTTGTGTGAAACTATACTCCTGTTTGTGGTTCAGAAACACAGACCACAGCTGCCTTCCTGAAGATGGAGCACATGAGACATAATCAGCTACATAGCTCCAGCTGTATAGTGACTATGGCAGGGAGATTATGGCCACAGTTAAAGTGAAAAGGGAAATGAAACAGCTGCAAGAAAAATCTGACCTGGCTTGGCAGCCTGTCAGACTACTGTGGTGTGCACTTCTTACTGCACTGGACAAAAAAAAAAACGTGTAAAACCTTCAGCAAACTCGTTTTTTTTTCTTCTCCAGTTTGACTAAAGCAGATTGGCTTTGAAACGAAACAATAACCATGATACTAAAGTGTATCTATTCTATATTGCCATCTGGCTTGAGATAAGAATATAAAAATGTATATTGCAGTGATCCTCATCCATTTCAGGAGACCAAAAAAAAAAATAGGGACATTGTGAAGTTGAAATGTGCCTAAAATCAAAATGATCCTTCCATCCATTTGCTGAACTGTTTAATCCTACTAGGGTCATGGGGAGGCTGGAGCCTATCTCAGCCAACTCTGGACAAAGGCTGGGGTACACCCTGAATAGCGCACCAGTCCATCACAGGGCCAACATATACACAACCTTTCACAATCACACTTACACATAGGGGGCAATTTGAAACAGTTTGGGCTACTGTGCATGTTTTGGAAATATTCTTATTTTATTTTAATCCATGTCACACCCAGGATTGTAATTTATTCTTATTGACTCATCTGTACTTATATTACAAACATCCAATTAAATGCACTCTAGAACAGATATGCCCCACCCCTGCCAATAGCTTTTCAGTAGCGGCAAAAATGTCCAAAGTACATTTTTCTAATCATTGTTTGAAATAAATTTAAATAAAATGGCAGAATTTAGGTGATAGACACCTTTTCAAAGCTCAGCTGGAATGTCTTTCAACACAGACTGGTCAAAACCATTATTTTCTAATGTCACTTATTCTCTCATTAAGATTTAGTAGAGTTGTGTAAATAAGGTTGTGGTGTATGTCAGTATGCTATCTAAACTTCTAATGTTAACAGAAAATACAGTAGGTAAACATACATTTCATATTTCTTATATAGATACATGCATAACTAATATATACCACATACAATACAACATATTATACAATCACACTAATGATCACTTCATTATTAAAAATATTCATCAATGTAATATCTTTAGCCTGGAATTTTTGTTTACACCCATTCATGCAAGATCAACTGATTTACTGTTCGGTTTTTCGCTACTCCTTTACCAGAGGTGAAAAATAATAAACAAACCAGAAAAACAAGGTCAGATGCAAATTACACATTTACATCTTTTCATCCATGCAATTTTTTTAGCTGGCCTAGAAACAGTTTTCTAATTATTTATAGAGAGATTTAAAAAATTCTGAAGTGTCATTCAATTTTAAGCCAGTCAATCAGCAGAATGCATGACTGATATATTAACTTTGGCACCCACACTTTACATTAAAATTTTAGGATTATCAGCTGTTTATGATATGTACCAAAATCAACAAGAAGCATGTAGGAAAATCTTGAATGCATGTCTATTTGCATGCATGTGTGTGTGTGTGTGTGTGTGTGTTAGTAGTTAGCTTTGATCATAATATGCAATCCACTTCACACAAAGAGTCAGTAACCATCTTACACATACAGCCATACAAATCTTCAGAAAGCTCACCAACTTTCAAACTCAAAAAATAATAAAAAAAAAGAAAAAGAAAAAAAGGAAAAACCTAACACCAGGTCTAGTGTTGTACTGGAAGTGTTGTACAGGAAGTGTTGTACTTGGACAGAGATCTCTTAGAAGCCAGAAGATAAAGTCTGAGCTCCAACCTGTTTAATTTGATCCAACATATCTTACAAACTGAAAACCTGATCGGAACGACAAATTTGCTTTATGATCTAAACCCTAAATCACGATATACCTGTGCACGTATTTGAATTTAAAGTGTGCATAGCCAGAACTTAGGCTAGTTCAGTAGTTCAGGGACTAGTAGACCCTAGTAGTTCATGCTAATCAATCATGCTAAAAATCGGCTGGACAAAAAAAAAAAAAAAAGCACAACATAGAAATTTCACCAGATAGAAATTTTAAATTATTTTTTATATTTTTTACTAGAAGTGTTATTTCTAGTTCTTAGTGTATGTAGTAAGGATAGCTCTTTTGGGTAAGACCAACAAGGACTTACTCAGCTGGTCAGACAGTGGACGTTCACTTCATGTTCATGTTCAACCATGTTCAATTATTTTTATAGAAGCTTTTTATATAATACATAAGATTATTCTGTATGTACTGGTTATTTTACACTTAATCTGGTTTCAATCCATCTCAGATGAAGAATACATACATTTAATGCAGCAACAGAAAAGCTTGTTAAAAAAAATTTGTGGATATTTCGCTCCGTTGCATCATCTTTCTATGCACAAGATAGCTTGGCACTAAGTATTTTCTTAAAGAGGAACACAGAAATACACTGAACACTCTTAAAAGAAATGCAACCCAGTCTCCACAGACTTTAAATAAACTTTTTTGTCAATAATCACAAAATTTCTGCCTTGAGTTGAGTCAGCAGAACTGCTGTGCATGGTATTGATATTTGTTCACGAACAGAGTGTTAGACACGGACTATGGAGGGGCCTCTTCATTTCTTGAAAAACTGTTTTCTGCTTCTTTAATCTAAAGGATCTAAAGAGAGAGAGAGAGAGAGAGAGAGAGAGAGAGAGAGAGTTTCTGTTTATAGAGAATAAAGATTTTTACCTACCTATTACTCAACTCTTCCTTTCTTATAATGTTATAAAATTTAAAGGGGAATTAAACACATAAACACACAATTAAAATCCTGATAAATGCCTGCATACATTGTAAATGTTTTTACACATCACAATGTGTTATTGTTACTGCAATCATTTTCGTGAAAAAAGAAATAAGTAATAAATCCTCACACAGTGGGCACTATAGTATTGTGAAAAGTGACACGTGACTCTCCTAAAAGACGCGGGAAACACAGAAGTGTTGTGTATTTAAATGCACTGTGCTATGACCCATACAGTGTTTGAAATAAGTGGGTTTCCAAGACAGCAAATTATCACATTGGACAACCAGATATTCAACAATCAGCATATTGTTTCTAAGATTTAAAAAAAAAGTCAAAAGTAACCTGTGATCATCAATTGACCCTGAGATTAGGTAACTTTGGTAAATGGAGTTCCTGTCGTTTGTTTTTGTGTCATTATTGAAAAAGAAGCCTATAATCTAAGGTCCCCTTACTTCGCAGTGCTAATGTGGGCTAACTTTCTGCTCTATAGTGAAGTGCAGTAGACAGTGTATAACAGCCATTCATTCCTTACAGGGGCACTTCCAGGGAGCAATGAGTCATTTGGGACTAGCAGAACCCCTTCTTATTAAATAATAATGTGAATACAATATTATTGTTTCTGTCACCATGACTGTTTTACTTAAAGTAAGTGTACAAATATGTCAATATAAAATATTATCAAAATAAATATTAATAATTTATTCTGTTTATTTACCTAGTTAGCGCACAAGCATGCCTAGTTAGAAACAATACTTGATTGCAAGCGTAGATGTTTTCACTTCTCTCTCTCTCTCTCTTTCTCTTCTCTTTATCTCTGAGAAGTAGATCTCACACACATACAACAATAAAAGAGAACTTATTAGGAATCTGAAACACAAAAGAAAGGCTTGCAGACCACCTAAGACTTAAATGCACAGAAATATTACTCAGACAAGAAGACAGACCTGCAGTCAACAGTTTGTGACCCAAAGAGAAGACAGAACTTGAAGTCAGGAGTTGAGGAGCCTGTATGGTCTCTCTGCAAGCAAGGTGGAGATTGTCAGGATGTGACATTTCTCTCTCTCTCTCTCTCTCTCTCTCTCTCTCTCTCTCTCGCTTTCATTCTCTTATTAATCATATATTCATTTGCCAAACAGCCTCATTCTTCTAGGGTCATGGGAAGGCTAGAGCCTAATATTTTTCATGAAAAACGGCATATGCTATCTTAACCAGCAGTGCTTCTATTTTCTGAGAAAGTGGCTAATATATGCTCTAAATTTCACCATATGACCTACATATGAATTTGCATAATAATCAAGTGAACATGATAATTTGAATATCAAAATTGAGAAGAGATGAATCAGAAAAAATACTCAAGGAGTTAAAGGCTCTTGCAACGGTGATAGGGACTATAAAGTGTGACCTTTTCAAACAGGCAAATGTAAATGATCAAACATTATTGAAGTTTGCAACTTTGAAAACGTAAGTAAAAACCACCTAATAATATTTTCAGTGTACAAAAGAGTTTGGAAGGCTGTCCTTTCATTATCTTTTAAAGGCACAAATAATACCCCAGTAACCAAAACGAACAAACAGCAAAATCCCAGGGCTTCTGGACGCTGTCCATGGTGCTGACTTCAGGTACAGGGAAGCTCAGTTGAACTCATGAGCATAACCATAATACCAAAAATACAAGATATATTCAGCTCATCCAAAACCTTAGCCAAGTTGAGTAAGCAATTTGTTTCTTTTTTTAAAAATTGTGTATATGGTAAGGAGCATAAGACAAATTGTTAAATTTTATCAAACTGATAATCTGATGGTTTATTATTTATTCATTCATTCATTTTCTAAGCCGTTTAATCCTACTTCACAGGAAGGCTGGCAGCCATCTCAGACAAATCTGGGTGAGAGCAGAGTACACAATGGACAGATTGTCAGCCCATCACAGGGCCAGCACACACACGCACGCACGCACGCACGCACACACACATACACACAGTCACACCTAAGGGCAAGTTCAAACAGCCAATTAGCCAACTGTGCATGTTTTTGGACTGTGGGAGGAAACCTGAGTGCCTGGAGGAAACCAATGCAAGCACAGTGAGAACATGCCAACCCCACACAGAAATGCCCTGAGCCCAGGAATCAAACCCAGACCTTTTTCCTCTGAGGCACCCCCTGGTTTATTAATTATAATAATTGATTATTATTAATAATAATACACAATAATTACCTTTTTGTACTTTTGGTGGCAATTGCCCAATTTCGTGCTAATTTAGGCATTTGCAAGTTCCTTTTCCCTATGTATGTATGTTTCCTCTGAGACCCCTGAGGCCAGCCACCTCATTTTTCCAAATTCATGATGTCACAGAATAGCTAAACATTCTTAGAGGAAAGTCATGTAACTCTCTGTCTACCTCCTTTGACAAGTGACATTCTCACTGGAAAAGCATAGAATGGAGAAATGTCATCCCTTTTACCTACATAGCATAGCGCATTTTACTCTCCTGGACTCCTGACCATGTATGGCTATAGTATATTGACACACTTATTTTCTGGTAAATAGGGCAAGTACTTTTCTGTTGCACCACTCAGGAGTTATGATTTAGTAACTGCTAGGAATGCATAAAAGCCATAAGAGTTTTTGTACACAACATAATAATCAATCCATTTTTATAACACACTCCCAGCCAATGTGTATTCACTAAAATAAAATTATACTTTATACTATACTTTGTCCAGGGTGTTCCCCCCCCTCGCCCAGAGTCGGCTGAGATGGGTGCCAGCCTCCCCATGACCCTAATCAGGAATAAGCGGTTCAGAAAATGACTGAATATAAATTATACTTAAAAAGGTTCATCTCAGAATTATGAAATTCTGCACAGTTTGAAACTGATCCTGATGCCTTGAACTATGTTACAGTGCTTTGATCAGTCATAGAAGATCTTTATTTAGAAACAAAATGTGGGCTTGCTTGATATCTACTTGCTTAGTAGTGTTATTTTGTGGGATTTTAACTAATAAGAGGCATTGAATTTCATATGCATTACCTTTGGTACACAAGCAAATACAAATAGATGAAACTGACTTACAGCTATCTGCTCAACTTAACATAAAATCGTTACTGATATGCTACAGTGTAAGTGGTAGGTATAAAACATTTTTAAACTTCTACAAATGGCATCACAAAAATAATTTTGTATTTCTACAATTCTATTTGATTAAAATTGTATATAAATGATTGTTATTTTTGTTTGCTTTAATTTTGAAACTTATAAAACCATCAGAGTGACAAGGATCTTATGAAAATCTGATCCAGTGAGTCTGACACAAATTTTTTAAATTTGTGAAAGTGTCTTCAAGTCTTTTCAAAATAAGACTCTTAATATTCGTCTTTTTGGGAAAATGCAGACATTACCCAAATGAGCTGTGTAGCTAGGGAGCTGCTTTCTGAATGGACTGACTAACTCAGAGGATATTCAGAGCAATGTGACTAGACTTTTATGGCCATGTAATAGGAATTTTTAATGAGCTGAAAATAAAAGTTTGGATAAGTTCTCATTGTTAAGATGGTATTCCACATGGAGTTTTAAGTTAGACAGCACAAAAAAACAGTGAATAATAAACTATACCTCAAACAGAGCACCAAGCACATTGGCACAATGCTCCAGTCTAAAGTTTATGAAAAAAAAATTATGAAAAAGAAAAGATGAAGCATGGAATTAGTTTAGCAACAATCATGAAGATATATTGAAGGTGT
Organism: Porochilus rendahli; assembly: GCA_039654305.1. Classification (NCBI taxonomy): domain Eukaryota; kingdom Metazoa; phylum Chordata; class Actinopteri; order Siluriformes; family Plotosidae; genus Porochilus; species Porochilus rendahli. The sequence goes on from JBCNYG010000020.1 coordinate 17,345,326, forward strand.
TCTGTTCTGCTTTCGAGAGAGACGTTTACCTAATTACAATTACCCAATTACCTGAGGCACTGCAATGAATATAGAGTACATGTGTTTCTGTGCACCCATGGGGAAAGACAGCAAGTTAACCTCCTGTACTAAGCGTCTGTCTCATTAGCTTCTCAACAGCCATGCACACACACACACACACACACACACACACACACACACACACACACACACACACACACACACACACACACACACACACAAGTACATCCCATGGAAATCATTAATTTTTTCCCAACATAATCCCCAAAACTGTGCATTTCAGCTCTGAAAAAGTTATTGCACATGTACCGGATTATTGCACATACAACAGTTATTGCATATGTATTAGGTTATTGCACATACCGCATTTATTTTGTTGCAGTTGTTATTATGCAGTGGTTCTCGGGGGTGTGGTGTGTCCTAGCCTCCACAATGTCCTTGGACACCAGTCTGACAGCAACAGGAAAGAAGCTGTAATGGAACCGGGCCATGTGAGTGATGATTCTCCCCTGCCTTTGCAGTCTCCACAGTGTTCTTGGCCCAGCTCAGGTTCCCCAAAAGGTGGAGACCAAGGAACTTGAAACTGTCAGTACTCTTTACTACTGTCCCTTTGATGGTAAGGGACTGCAGTGGGAGCCCCTCCTCCTGAAGTCTCGGATAAGCGTTTTTTTTCTTCCTGTGTTGAGGAGCAGGTTATTTATGTATATATATATATATATATATAAGAAATATGGATGCCCATAAGTCTGGAAAGAGAGAATTTGTTTGAAATAAATAATTTCACTGTAAGGAAAAACGAATTGTGTTGATTTTACACAGTTTATGCAAAAGTGGTGACCCAAGAAGCAAACTATTTTAAAAGAGGTTTCCAAGAATCCCAAAATATCCTCACAGGATCTGCAGGTAATTTTTTCAGCTGTTAGTGTCAAAGCGTATATGTTTATAATATGTGTACATGTTTATAATCAAATATAGTCAAATTTGGATGGGAAGCATGCCATGGAAAAGCTTTTATTCTCAAAAAAGAACATTATGCCAAGACTACAGTTTGCCAGTAAATATATATATAAAGACTGTATCTTTTGGAATAATATGTTCTGGTCAGATGAATCAAAGATTGAGTTGTTTGGCCACAGTCATAGTTTACATGTTTTTATGAAGAAGAGCCTCATAGTATTTGTAAAGCATAGTAGTGATAAATAGATAGAGAGAGAGAGAGAGAGAGGGAGAGAAACAGACAGACAGAGAGAGAGAATTTAGTTTTTCATAAATATTTCTTTTTCATTTCTTTTTCACATAGCCTTTTAATTATACTTTTATTGTTGTTAATTGTTACTGAAAAGTATCTTCAATAATCTTTGCAGATTATGAAGAAATGTTGAAGAAAAAACATAACTGTCTGATATGTTTAATTCTATTTTGCTGAACGAATGGAACAGCAGTGTACTGATTACTGATCAGAAGTCCATACGCAAATTCAATACAAATTTATTCCAAGCATGTTTCATTTCTAAGTAATGTCAGATAGGGTGGCATGGTGGCGTAGTGGTTAGCACATCAATGTCACATTAAGAAGGTCCTGGGTTCAAGTCCTGGTCTTGGACGTTTCTGTGTGGAATTTGCATGTTCTCCCCATGCTTGTGTGGATTTCCTCTGGGTACTCTGGTTTCCTCACTCAATCATCACAAATAAGCCAATATTGGCTGAGACAGGCTCCAGCCACCCAGTGACCCTAGAAGTATTAAGCAGCTTGGCAGATGAGTAAGTGAGTGACTATGTAAAAACAGTTTTTGACCTGTTCTAATTATTCGGAAAGAAACTGGAGCACCTGGAGGGAAACCCACACAAGCAAGGGAAAAACATGCAAACTCCACACAGAAATATCCTCACCAGGCATGGGGCTTGAACCCAGGACCTTCTTGGTGTGTGGAGGAAGTGCTAACCACAATGCCACCATGCCGCCTACCACAGTATAATGAATACCCATAAAACACACACACACACACACACACACACACACACACACACACACACACACACACACACACACTCACACTCACACTCACACACACACACACACATACACACACACACACACACACACACACACACACACACACACACACACACACACTAGGTACAAAAGCCAGCTTGTTTTCAACATGTCCAGGCCTCCTTTACATGGAGAATCATCTTTTCAAAGCCTCAGCCATAAAACAACAAGAAGGCGGAATAGCTCGTGAATAGTGTGTGAATTTTCAAGTGAGTATGTGTGTGCGTGTGATTCTCAGAAGAAAGACAAAAAAATAAAGAACAGAAAGGATGGCCTTTGTGTGTAAGCGTATGCTCCGTCCACTGTAATTAAGTGGAACTCTGTGGAGGACAAGACACACCACAGAGGCGAACAGCTGTGTTCCTCGCTCTCCTAACACAAATTGAGTGCATAATGAGCGGGAAAAAGTTTTCGACTTCTGTTTAATTTTTTATTGAATGACAGGAATTGTGTAAAATGACAGATAATGACATAACATTATAATCATTACAAAATAATAATTTTCAAATAATTGTTAAAAATTTTGCTCAAACATATAGCAATTTATAATTTGTGCATGATCTTCTTTATATTTGATTAATAAAAAAATTGTAAGGGATAAAGTATATTGAATACTTCACCCTCTGATCTACTTAATGATGGTGTTTATCTTGCTAAGATTTCATTTAAACCCATCTTTCTTCTAATCTTCTTAGTGATGTGTACTATATCAAGTTGAAAACCCATACTGTAGCATTGTAGCAGCACTCCAGGTTTCCTCTTACTGCTGTCTGAGTGGTGTGTAGAGGAACGCAGAGGGCCTGAGCTGAGCCATTCAGGCGATCTGCTCTTTCTGATTCTGCACAATAGATCTGAGACAACCAGTCTTGTCTTTACTCCTCTCAGCTGACTGTGCACTGTGGGCCTATTGTTCTGCATGCGTAACCCCCCCCCCCCTCCACCCCACCTCTTACAGTGCTACACTGAAGGAAAACAGTCATAAATGCGCACGCGGAATGAAACACCCGAACAATTACAGCAGCATATGTTTTCCTGCATGTATTAAATCGGCACATTAGGTCAGAACACCAAGCTTTCATTTTGTAAATAAATGGAACTCGTTTCCGGGCGCACAATTACCATTTCCACTCTGTGTATCTTTTCTTTTCTCCACCCCCCCTCCCCCTTTCCCTTAGCAGTCCCATAGGAGCGAGCCTGAATGTTTAGCATCCTTTTTCACTGTACGCTCGCTATAGAGGCCTTGTTTGTGCCGCCTCTATAACGAGTCCCCTTTGCATTGGCGGACCTGTGCACTCGTCCTGCACCTTCATCAATTAGTCATGTGTAGTTAAAGGTACAGAAGGGGGCTTGTAGTGCCCTGCTCACATGGCTCACCACACACACACACACACACACACACACACACACACACACACACACACACACACACACACACACACACACACA
>JBCNYG010000020.1:17437830-17449513 GCA_039654305.1 Porochilus rendahli
GATAGATAGATAGATAGATAGATAGATAGATAGATAGATAGATAGATAGATAGATAGATAGATAGATAGACAGAGACCGGACATAAGTAAATACACACCCAACATTTCAGAATGAATATTTCCTGGTCAAAGAACACGCTTGCGTCTTGCTGCTCGGCCATAATAACTCATTTGATGAAAATGGCGCATAACAGTTTTTGAGCTGGTTTGGATGTCTTCTGCAATGTCTGTGACCTTGGAACAGAAATTTTGCTCCACTGATCTCTTGAAAAGATGCTCTGCAACTTTCTGTTGGTCCAGGTCAACCTGGTCGTGGATCCGTGGTGGTCTTACCTTCACTGTTGAACTCTTTACTGTTGACAGAGGAGTATCAAATTGTAGTCTAGTTGTCACTGGCTGATGCCAACCTCTGCCTGACCCACAATTCGACCTCTCTGAATATTTGATAATTTAATGACTTACATTTAATGAACACTAGTCACTAGTGAGACTGCTGTAAAAAGGTGCGCAAAGTTGTGTTTCGCACTCCAGGAGTTCAAGAATTGTCTGATTTTGTCAGAAGGTGGCTTATGAGGCCAATCCTTGTGGTGGAATCTCCCACAGTGGGAGTATCGGTGGCTTGTGTTACGAGGTTGGGGATTATCAAGGCGATGCATTTATCTCTGACATTTTCTGCGCATTTATTGTCAGCCTTGTCCGCACCTTGTTTTGATTAGATGTCTCCATGTCTGGTAATCCCATACAAGGACCTCCCAGTTTTCAACAGATATGTCCTTTTCTTTGAGGTTTGCCATGAGGTTGTCTCTGAATTTTTGTGCTGTCCTCCTCAGAATTGTTTTCCTTCTTCAATTTCAATTTGAAATTAAACAGAATCAGCTCTCAGAATTCAGTATTTTTTCAAACAGTGCACTTCACCATGTTTTCATTCTTACATATGTGGTGCTCAGTGATTCTTATCTGGTAAAAGGATCTTAATGCTGAATTGGTCGACTTCAAAATTCGAGCTTGAGGCGTAATAAACAGATTCGGTCCGAGTGCAAGCTCCGGTTGTCTTGATGCGACCAGAAGGGCAGAGTTGCTGGAGCGTGTTCCTAATTAACAGACGCAAAAACACAAGGCCTTGTTTATTAGCGTTAAAGGGAATCTGATGTATTTTTACGAGGACATAATCGAAGCGTTTACGGCTCCATGTCGTGCCAATCACGCATCAATCTGCAGGGCCATTTGTAGAGTACTGCAGGCAGCACATTACCACTAATAACATTTCTGGTGTAATCATGCATATATATTTCTCCTTCCTTCAGTCGGGATGGAGTTGTAGCTGCTAATGTATTCTGAGTCAGACCCACTGTCGCTCACAAAGGGGGGGAAAAAGAAGCCTTGGTTGAGTAACCGTAATAATTGGAAAATTATTTTGATAGCCTGAAACAATCTAATATATTACAGAATTTTATTAAAATAATATCAAATCAAATTAACTACTATTCCATAATGAATTAGGTAACAAGGTAGGCAGATATTAATCGGCCCACCCTCCCTGAGGCCAGGAGAGGCGGAGAGAGAGTGTGTGTGGTAGGGGGAGGGTTATTAAGTTGGTTTTTGCGGCTTGTTAGAAGTCAGCGCGATGCAGTAAGAAAACTCCTCCAGGATATAATCATTCCTTCTTCTTCTTTTTCTTGCTTTTCATCTTTTTTATTTGACATGGCGTACATTCACCAGATCTCAGAGTTTGATGCACCACTGCCTATGTATCAACTCCATGATTGGCTGCATGAACTTACTCATCAGCTTGCTGTTGCGTGATTTGTTCCCATGGTGCGAATCTAGTTGGCCTACTTAGAGGGCTTTAGCCTAAACGTGTACCAAGACTGGTGGGGTTTAAATCAGAACCAGGTCTGTGTGCGCCTTTGTAATTGCACTCAGACGTTGCTTTTAGTTGGCTGTGCCAAACATAGTTAATGTATCTACCTCATGCCATGCTAGCTTTAACCTAGCACTAAAGGTTTCCAGGAGCTTCAGTGCAACCAAGAATACTTGCATCTTCTCAAAAAGCAAAGAAGTCCTGGGACTTTTATTCCTAACCCTTCATTGGTGGAAAATTGTGTTGAAAGCAGGGAAAGAGATGACACTAAAAGATGGACTGTTTTCACTTTTTTCACTATTTAAAAAAAATAAATTCAGGATCACTACAGATATCTGTACGTGAAACTAAAGTGAACCAGGCTCCAATCTGAGCAAAATAAAACATTCTACTCCCTTCACATACAGGGGGCAAGCTAGCATTGTATGTTCATTAGAATCAAGTAGGAACAAATCCAAAAGAACTCAGCCAAAAGCACAAAAGCCACATGGACATGTGGATATTGAAGCAGATAGTAACTTGATGTCAGGTTTGAACTCAGGCAACTATGAGGCAGCCATGCTACCTGGTACCCCGGTTCCAGATTAATGTGGGATGAAGGTGTGTCAACTCCAAGCAGTATGCGAACCTATTCTTTAGGTTAATGTGGGTTAAATTTGAGGAAATCTAATGAAATTCCCTTCCACTCCCTATGTTTGCATGGGCTTCCTTCAGGTCATTCGATTTTCTCCCACAGTCCAAAGACATGCACATTTGGCTGTTCCAACTTGCTCCTATGTGTGAATGGTTTTGTATGGGGCACCAAGTGTAACAATTAGACTGAAAAGTTTTAGCACACTCATATTGATTCTCCTCATATTTAGCATATTTCCCCTCACATTTAAGATGGAATCACATCTAAAACAACATCTTACATGTAACTGTTAAGAAAATGTTTGCTTGTCCAACCTAAATGTTACATATTATATCTAAATGTTAAATCTAAATGCTAAATCTAAATGTAAATATGAAATGTTGCACCTAAATATTTAGAAAATTTGCTAATTGATCATGCCCCTTGGGTGTTGCTGTTCAAAGAGCACTTCCACCAGTACCGGTCACGCCATGTACGGAAGTAAAGAAGTTGTCTTGTGTCTCAAAATGTATGAATAAAGTGAATAGAAAAACAAAAATAAATTAATAAAATAAATAAAGTTCCCGATGAATTAAAGAAGCGCATACGGGATTCGAACCCAGATCAGTACGTTAAAACAAAAGCTCCAGAATCAGCACAGCATTTGTCACCACATTACACCACATCTCAGCTGAATGAAGTGTACATAATCTATCATTCTAAAGTCTCTTCCGAAAGCACACCAATATTCATGTTTATTTTTGTTATTCACATAGATAAGACGGTTATAAAATTAAAGTGCAGCACATTAGCAAAAACATTGGGTTAACTGTTGCAGTCGAAGTGATGGACTGGCGAGTTATTTGTACTTTGTACCTTTCTGTTGCCCAGTTGGTTGAGACAGGCTCCGTCCTTCCTGAGACTCTAGTAAGATTCAGCAACTGGATAAATGATTGGGTGAATGTACTTTACTGTCACCTTATGGAGCGAGTCTTTAACTACTGCATCTTCCCCTTCAAAGTGGTGTAGCAACCACAGGGCAAAGTAAGGGAAAAAGAAAATGAAAATAAATAAATAAATCAATATGGTCAAAAATATATTTCAGTTTTGTTTTTATTTCATAGGGCATTGTTCATTGGAATTGTTTTCTTTTTTCAATAATTATTATTTTATTTTTATCAATATTTATTTCCAGTTAAAAACTTTGGTGTTGCTGCTTGTTTTAATATTAGTCCTAGTTTTTGTCAACTATATGAACCCTTTTCCTGCAAGACTTCATAACTTAACTCCCATGTCCCAAAGTCACATTTTTTTCCTGGAGATATTTCTTCAAATACACAGTGATGCACATAGTTATAGATGATACCACCATACACAAATTCCCCCATTCTCCCATTTGAAATGAATTAAACAGGGGACAGTGTAGTGGGACATATACGTAGTTCTAATCAGCTGATTCGCAAGAATAGAGAAAGAGAAAAAATTAAATTTATTTTTAATTACTAATTATTTTGGTATTTTTATGGCTTTATTTGAGCTGTCAGGCTGCTAAGAGGGAGAGGGGGATTAAGGTCCTTGGGGGAAGAGGAACGAGATGAGAGGAAGGAGCAGGCAGAGGGAGGACAGCTCATTTTTGATCCAAACGGGGCTTTGCAGGCCGGGGGGGTGACAGCTGCACTGTCTTTAGCCCGGATTTGAATTTGAATTCTATCTAACGATGCAGCGACGCGCGGACTTGGCAGGGCAGTCTGGTAATCTCCTTGACACAAATGCCTGGGCTTTTCTTGTGTGCCCTCACAGAGATTTGGGTAATTAAAGTTAAATTGAAGGAATAAAAAATATCCTTCTTGTAGTGAGGCTGTCTCGCTAATGCCAAGTGTGAATACTCAGGGTTGTCCTTAGAACTATAATCCTAAACGCTGCTTCTCCTGGAAAAGGGGAACTGCCAAAGGTTTTGGGAAGCTCTAAAGACAGTGATAAGGCAAGACCACGGTGCTTTCATCTTCCAGGCATCTTTAAGAAGAGGTGAGGAGAACAAAAAGTCAGCACTCGTGCTTTATAAAACTCATAAGATATCTGGAAGATGCACATCTGCTGTCTCGGCATGCTGCCATCCTTATTGTGCAAAAAGAATTTTTATTACGATGCCAAAGTGAAGGTATGCATATACACAAAATGTCCAGGTACCTGTGAAAACCCAATTCCCAGGTGGCTATGTCAAAACTATCCAATGCTCATATCTTAGGACTTTAAGCCTCGAGCCAAAAACTAGTTTGTATTTCTATTATTGTGCATATAGACCAGTAGTTTCCACAGCCATAGCACACTGCCTTGCTGTAAATGCCAGCCACTCCACCTCAGACCACACAATATTGTTGCAGCAAGAACATCAGTGAGCACGTGAATGCAAATGTATTAATTTTAACTTGATCTTTTAGAAATTTAGCTGAGTTAGCAGGTAAGTAAATAAAACACATTTATCCTCATTCATTCATTTTCTAAGTCACTTAGTACTAATTATCGTCGCGTCGCGCACCTATCTCACCCGACTCTCGGTGAAGGTGGGGTATTTACTGAATATCTCGCCAGGCCATTGCAGGGCCTAAATCAATTACTATTAAAAAATTTTTATTTTATACCACTGCATGTGCCTTTATTTAGACCAATAAAGGATTACAACTAGCTTCATGGCTAGTTTGGGTCGGCACAGCAAGCACCTAGCTGGTGTAACTGGATAACACTAATATAACATCATTTCTGTACTAATTTTCTTATAAATACACACGCTGCAAAGATACCATGGAGCTAAAGGTTCACATGAAAATGGACTGAACCAGATAAACTCCACCTTGCATGTTAACTAGGCCCTGGTTGGCCTCACCTGGCCCATGGGTAAATGGTCTGGCTAAAACCCTTAATTTTGTGGCTTCAATGTTGCCCGAAGAGGAAGTGGCAACAGCTTGGTATTGGTATTGGCCATAGCTTGCCACTTTTGGCACCATAGTGTAGCAGCTAATTTAGTCTTTGACGACCGATCTCTGACATTGTTGCACTTTCTGAAGTGCTTTTCTGCTCACTGCGGCTGCAAAGAGTATTCAGTTGACTGTAGCTTTTCACCTCGAACCAGTGTGCTCATGTTTCTCAGAGCTCTCCGATCGGTGAGGTGTTTTTTCCACTCCAGAGTTCATTTATCTCACTGGCATTTTTTTTATTGGTTTCAGTGGCCCTGAGCGCAACTCTTAAATACAAAAACACTCTCAGGAGATCAGGAGTTACTGAAATCTTTTAACTGGTATTAAAAACCATGCTACTGTCAATGAACACATTTTCCTCATGCTGATAATTGGTGTGAACCAGCACGGAGAACCTTCATCTGCATGATTTTTAAGCGCATGATGTGCTGCTTCCACATGATTGGCTGATTAGAGGAAGTACGTGTGTCTGTATTGAAGTGGCTGCTTTGTGTGTCTGTGTGTATCTGTGTATGTGTGAGTGGGTGTTTATGTGTAGCCCAACATATGTGTGGCGACTAAACAGGATGTTAAACGTTGGCACATGCTAATCTACCCCCACCTCATAAATGCATAAACTTCATAACGGATCAGCTGATTCCAGTGGGGACTCAGAAGCTTTAAATGAATAAACATAACAGGAATTAAGTTCTGCACTGGCCATCTGTGGTTGATTATGTAATGGAAATGTCAAGACATTAACCTGTGGTCCAAAGCTTGGACGCTGCCAACTTTCTATTAGCGCCCGAAAGATGCTGGGATCTGCGTGCAAGCAGTCACACAAGGAAGAGGGAAGGATAGCACTGTATAACTGCACTGCATTCATCATGGTATCTTTTACACAACCTTCAACCCGAGTCATACCTGAGCCGATGCTTTCTTTCTTTCTTTCTTTTTCCCTCACTCAGGTTATTGCCCATAGCATAATAACTATGAAATTACTGCGGAGCTGTCTTGTCAGTAACCAGAGAAATGGCAGTGTGGGAGGCAGAGCAACAAGACTCCCATTGTAGGCTCGGCAATGGCCGACACCTCCCGTGTCATACTGCACAGAGAGTAAGGGAGGAGCATGAAAAAGAGTGAGTGCGTGATTAAGCGAGTGAATGAGTCTGTGTGTGTGTCTGGGTAGGTAAGACGAGGCCTCAGGTTGATATACCTGGTCTGGACTGGTCTGGTCTGGTCTGCTCTGGCATTATAGACAGAGCGGCAGCCAAAAGGCTCCGGGAGAGAACAGGCCAAGACGGGTGCCACATCAAAGCTCCACCACTAGAGCCACACCTCCAGCTCACCTGGAACCTCCAAGCCATGAGCAGGCAGGACCACCTGACAGACGGGCCACCCCAAGCTTTCAAACACTACTTCAGAGACACAACACACAAATAAATGTCTAGACGCTTTCAACTTTCTCTAAGCATGGCCTCATGGGGAGAGGGGTCTTACTCATTATGTGTCCCAACATTTAGTGACCTAAGTGAGGGTGATTTAGTGAGGTTTAGGGGGGTAACCCTAACCTTATGCACCTTTTCAGATCAGGTGATCCCCACATAAACAGTGATCATGTACATTCCTGTCCACCTTGAATATCATGCCATTTGAAAACAGTCTCCCATACCTCATATTTAAACATTTCTTTTTGAAATATACTCACAAATGAATAGCTCTAAGCTGTAAATCATGTTTACAATCCACACCTGTCTAAAGTAATTAATTATACGTACTATAGCCTTCAGCCAGAAGCGTTTTTTTTCCCCTCAGATTTTTTTTACCTGTCTTAGCACCAACCTCCTGCCACCCAGGGTAAAGAAACAAGTTTAATTGCTACATGAAAACCACCACCAAAAAAAAAAAAAAAAAAAAAGTCTGGGTTTGATGTAAACACTCACTTTACCTATAATGTGCATAGTTTCACTTCTAAAAAAAAAACCCAAAAAACATAAAGCTGTCCATGGTGTAATTAAAGAGAAAGCGTTCCACTGAAAACCTTTTTTAATGCTGCCATTCTTCTTGGAATGCTAATCCAGTGGAATAGTTGAGTAATGAGAGCCGGTGTGTTTGTATGTGTTGCGTAGTAGCTTCAGGAGCTAGGAACAGCTTTCATTTGTCTCAGTGCATTGTGGGTTTCATCATCGATGGTTGTAAGCAGTGTTCTTAGAGTACTTAAAAAAGTAAATGTCAACAGTAGAAACGTGAGTCTGGACATACTCAGCGTTTGAGTTTTGTGCTTAAGTTACAGGCCTACAGGTTTTAGATGTCAGTCATGCTTATTTAAAATATATTCTGGATACATCCACCTAAAACAACTTCCTGGTATCCCTGGAGTGTTTCCTGTAATCTACAGTATAAACATAAACTCTGACTTGTTAAGTAGGCGGTCATTTTTGATGACTGGTGTTTACGTTGGGCGGCACGGCACACCTCACACCAAGAAGGTATTGGGTTTGAGCTCCAGGCTCGGGCAAGTCAGTGTGGACTTTTCATGTTCTCCCCACGCTTGCGTGGGTTTCCCACATAGACATAGTAAGGGACAAAAATGTCACATATATAGCACTGTATTAAAAGTTTTATATGCTGGGAATATTTTGCAAAACCACTTCACCACAACACGTCTAATCTAGTTTAAGCCTATTACCAAAGAAAAATCTAATTTAGTATAAGCCTATATTAATAAAAAATAATAACACCAGTTTAAGTTATATATATATGTGTGTATATATATGTATATATATATTAAACTTAAATATATATTTAAATTTTGTAAAATAAGTATACATGTACAGATATATACAAAATTTCTCTCTATAATAGGCCTACAGATAATTTACTAATGCAATTTAGTAAGAAAGTACATAATTACTGTTAGTGTGCATAAACTTACAGTATCTGATGTAGCATTCACTACCTGTAGTTGCACATACTGTATATGATACATGTACATTTGTTTCAATATCCAGATAGTTTAAAATAATAGTGTCTAAATATCACATGCATGTTAATCACAATCATTCTGTTTGTACAGTTTAACCCTGCACATGAAGACATAATTAAAAAGGAATCACATACACAAAACTATGTGACTATGTGACTTTTAGGACCACAGCAGAAAATGTTTTGGGCCAGCAATATGGCTGCATGAGTGCTGCATGCACTTTGGCATATCCGGTGACTTCAGCCTCAGCAAACCAGTCTGATATCCAGTTAATTTTAGATCAGTGGTTGGAACGTGAATGGGTAAGTGGAATGAAGACTGCATGTCCCAGAATGCAACATCACATTCGTTCAATCATTCTGCTCGGACAATTTCCTTACATCTCATAATTCGCGAAAAACCCGTTCATCTCTGCATTAACTCTGTTGAAAAACTATACAGATCATCTGTAATGTATTTTCTTTACATTTCATTTATTTTACCCACAATGTCTTATTTCATGCATACATGATTCAGTCATGTGATGTCTATTTTTAGCTACTAAGCTCTGCTGACTTTAATAGTGTAACTGGAATCAGGCTTTTAGGACCACAGCAGGAAATGTTTTGGGTCTAGCAATATGGCTGCACAAGCATATCCAGTGAATTCAGCCTCCGCAGCCTGGTCCGATATCGAGTTAATTTTAGATCAGTGATAAAACCACATTGATTACACCACTCGCTTACCTCTGTATTACAGTCAATATGGCTGTTATCATTTAAAATCTTTCCATTTTGTGTCTCCCCATTATCTTTTTCCCTAAAAATATTATCTTCTCTAGTAGGACTATAATCTTTATCTCTGCTGTTATCATCGCTGTAAATTGTGTCTATTACCTCTTCTACAAAAAACCTTTGAACTGTTTGCCTCAGAATCACTGCAAATCTTCTAACGTGCTGCCACCTGGCAAATGCATTTGATATTACAGGATGGATTTACTGACAAGCGACGCATGTCAACAGAGCACAGGCAGGCCAGATTAACTGACAAGCAGTGCTCGTCAACAGTGCACTGAAGGGATTAGGCGGTTCGGTCTCTGTATTGCCAGAGCCAGAGCTTTGGTCCGCGTTGGTAAGAACATGTCAAATTTGTTTCCAGTGGGAGTTGGACTGTCCAGGGCTGTCCTTTGTCACCGATTCTGTTCATAATATTTATAAATTAGAATTTTTAGCCACAGCCAAAGCCTTGAGGGGTTCTGGTATGGGGGCCATAGGGTCTCATCTGCTTTTTGCGGATGACGTTGTCCTTTTGGCTTCAGCCTCCAGCTCTTGTTGGAGCGATTCGCAGCTAAATGTGAAGCGGCTGGGATGAGAATCAGCCCCTCCAAGTCTGAGGCCATGGTTCTCAGTCAGAAAAGGGTGGAATGCATTCTCTGGGTCTGGAATGAGTTCCTGCCCCAAGTGGAGGAGTTCAAATATCTCAGGGTCTTGTTCACGAGTGAGGGAAGGATGGAGCAGGAGATCGGTGCAGCCGCAGCTGTGAAGCGATCCGACCGTTGTACCGGTTCATCGTGGTGAGAAGGCAAAGCTCTCAATTTACTAGTCGATTTAAATTCCTACCCTCAGCTATGGTCATGAGCTTTGGGTAGTGACTGAACAAGATCGCACATACAAGCGGCTGAAATGAGCTTCTGTCACAGGGTGGCAGGGCTCTCCCTTTGAGATAGGGTGAGAAGTTCAGTCATCTGGTCGACCAGAAGACGCTGGAGAACTATGTCTCTTGGCTGGTCTGGGAATGCTTCTGTACCATCCCCCCTCCCCCCAATGAAGGGAGTGGCTGGGGAGCGGGACGTCTAAACCTCACTGCTTTGGCTGCTGCCCCTGTGACCTGATGCTGGATCAAGCAGAAGAAGATGAAGATTTGGTTCATTTCTCCTTGTCATCTTGAACTAATAACAGAAGATTTTAAACACTCCAGAAAGCCTTCTCCAGCATATCCCAAACACTTTCAACAGGGTTAAGGTCAGGACTGCATGGTGCTCATTCATTTTTTGAGTCTCGATTTGATATTCATGCGATCATGGAAAAAAAATTCCATTGATGTGATATCCTGCTTATTCAGTACATTTAGGTCATCAGCTGATTTCATTTAATTGCCACATTAATGTTGCTGAGCCTCGACCTGACCAACTGTAGCAACAATGCCATTAGGATTATGCCCTGAGATCGAAACTAAAGGCTCTATAAGCAGATATTACAGTGTTCGACCTGTTTTTGGCTGGTCAGTGTACTTTGAGTAACCAATGCGCCAAACGGAGGAAACTTGCAGAACTCCAAAGGCTACCTGCTACTATTTTACTTCAAATTTGCATTCTGGCTGATATTGAATAAAATTAGTTTGCATAGAAAAGATCCTCGAGAACCCTAACCATAGAACTTTCTTTTGGAAGAAATTGTATGATGTATGATTATGAAAGAAATTCTTTAAAAATATATATATGGTATGTATTTGCTTTAAACTCCAACTCTGCCCCTTAAATTCCAGCATTGTAAAAAAAAGGTATTTCTAGACATTCTGTAAAACATCAGAGAAGACCAAGGGATGATGAACAAAAACCTCTTCCTTCACAGACTTTTTCCTCTGTTCACACACTGACCCTTTACCTTCCTGTCTTTGTGCATGGGATTGTGGGATGCATTTAGAGGGCATGGGGTGTACGTTTAAAGGCGAGTCTGCTCTTCTGGGACTGGTGCTGTCAGATTCCTGTAACAAAGGGAAAAAGAAGAAAAAAACAGGAGGATTAGAGAGGTGAGTGGATGGGTAAGTGGATTAGTAACTCCGCTATGCTGCAGGTAAGACTTTTTAAATAGTGACTTTTTAATAGTGGGAAAGAATCAACCGGAAAGATGTAGGTAGGAATGTCAGAAAGTCTCCTAGTCCAGTGTCTTCTTAAATAAAAAAATGGATGAGTGATATGAAATCATAAAGATATTGAACTTGCTTGTGGTGTGATATAGTTTTTTTGGACACATCATGAGTACCATAATTTTCACTCGTATTTTTTTTTACTCTAAATAGAAGCAGCTGAAAGGTAATGCATAGCACTTCCCCATCACAGCAAGAAGGTCCTGGCTTTGAGTCCCAGGCTCAAAAAGGGCATTGGAGTATTGGAGTTTGCATATTGTTCCCAATCTTGCTTGGGTTTCCTCTGGGTACGTTAGTTTCCTTCCACAGTCCAAACACATGCACATAGGCTGTGCCAAATTGTCCGTAGAGGTGTGAATGGTTGTGTA
>JBCNYG010000020.1:17586506-17607542 GCA_039654305.1 Porochilus rendahli
TATATATATGTGTTGTGTGTGTATACTTAACTCCGGTGTGTTTTATTCATTGTGTCATTGTCAGGAGATGGTGAGAACTGCATTCTGGGAGATCTGTCTCTCTGGAAGAGAGATGAACTGAAGTACTCCAGGTGTGATCCTCCACACACACACAAACACACACAAACACACACACACACACACAGAGCCTTTTGCATCTTTGTAGAGGTCACAAGCAGGCACATGGAGTTGTCAAGGCGAGGACGAATGGAAGACAAGCAGACAGATCACTTTAACAAAAGTAATCATGTTTGATGTGGCTGACTGGCTGAAACAGATGCTCGTTCAATGCAAAACCGAGGAGTGTGAGGTTTATGCAGGGTGTTTTTTGTGTTGTGTGGACTTTTCATTAAAAAAAAAGAAGTCTTCTGAATGTATGTCTGCCATCCTTTCATTTCCTTCTCAGGCAAAGTCCAGAGTTCTTATTGAATAGTCATTTCCAATCAGCATTCACAGGAAACACGCAGCACTTAGTCCAAATGGAGCCATGGCAAGCGTGTTCTCCTTCCTGTCAGTGTGGTTCTTTAGTCAGGCATGGTGACTACACACAGGTCTAAAGCTGCCTTTACACAGGCAACAGGAACAAACTACAAATGAAACAAGATGCACCTATTTTTTTATTTTCATTTTTAAATAATTTTTTTTTTATACGTACACTCTAAGATCAGTGGCAAACAGGAAGCTAAAGGGACAACACGTAAACAAACTACTGGAGAAGAGCCGCCTGTCTTCCATGAAACAACCTTATAACCGTGATAAACACTACTGCACACATGTAAACCCTCCTATTTGTCATTGATTGTGTTTAGACGTGGTGTCACGCACAGGTCATTCTTAGCCTACAAGTAAAACAAAAAACAAAAAAAAAAAACGATTTTGACAATGAATCAAGTAAGGTAAAGTAATGATCCATTTAATGAGTTCATGTTCCACGTTCTTTTAACAGTTAGTAGTCTGACCCTGAGTCTACTTATTGGGTTTTAGTTTCATTATCGATCATTAATCAGTTTTTACCCCTTAGCCACCAGGCTGTTGGGGTATTGTCACTGATTGTGTCCACGTTGCCGTTCTTATTCCCGTTCCTGTTCTTGTTCTTCTTCATGTTGCAATTCCCATTTTGTCCAGGTTATTTCTCAAGAATTGATAGGCAAGTCATACTGACATTTTGCATACAAGAATCCATATGTGGTGAATAGGTGACATTAAATAGGTGTCAAAATGACCTTGACCTTTTACATTTTACCTTTTACATTGTTCAGCCTGTTTCTCAAGAACTGCTTGGCAGACCACTCTGAATTTTTACATGCAGGTTTTCCATTCTGTGTAGGTGTGCACAAGCTTGTTAGTCTCTCTGGTTGAATTTGACCTTGTCTCAATTAAGTTGACCTTGTGAACCTATTTATTCTTTTTGTGCAGATATGTTTTCTGGAAATAAATCGAATGTTACATACCTTAGAGTACTACGTAAACTTTTGCCTTCAGACCCCCGTATTCATTTCCAGTAATTAGTAATTAGTCATGGGTTTAACTTTGGAATATTGTTGGGTTTTCCAACATAAACTACCCACAGACAACATTTCCAGATACCTACTAAGATAAAAATTCCACTTGGCCTTTCCAAAGAAATAACTGTTTTCCTTATTCATCTTTAAACATTTACAACGAGAATGACTTAGTATGTTTAGGATCTTTGTCTTGATGCATGCCCTGCAATGGCCTGGTGAGCTGTCCAGGGTGTACCCATCCCTCGCCCAGAGTCGGCTGAGATGGGCGTCAGCCTCCCTGCGACCTTAATTATGAATAAGCAGTTCAGAAAATAAATGAATGGATGAATGAATGTCTTGGTGCCTGATGCAATTTCACCTGCAATTCAGTTCACATACAGGTGTCCTAATATTTTCCTTTAGGATTCTGAAGAAGAGCAGAGCAAAATCAATGTTCATGAGGCAAGCATGGATCATAGATGGTGGTAACTATGTGAGACGCTAGGCAGAGAATTAGAGACAAAAGGCAAAAGTGGTCACGCACAGAAATCCAAAACACCGAGAATAGCTTAGCATAAACTGGTAAAAATATACACAGGAGCAATACTTTGCATGGTGTGCTTATGAACAGTCTGTGTATATATTCTTTGAGTGCTTGCTGGTGTGAGATCACGCCAGAGGTGTTGAGTCATGCGTGTCTCATGTTCTGTTTCTGGCTCTTTCCCTCTCAGGTCACCTGACTTCCCTCGGCTCGGGCCGTAATTGCCGGCTCCGCCCTGATCATCCCCACCTGTTCCCCATCATTGCTCCTGGATAAAGGCTCCGTGTCTTCCCATGGCACATCGCCATATCGTCTAGTGCTGTCATAAAGAAAAGCGCTTCTCGTAGCCACACCACGATCCAGCCGTTATTTCTTAGATGCTCGTGTACCTAGTCACCCTCTATGCTAGAATAAAGGATCCCTGTTTGCACCTATCTTGTCGTGTTCTGTCCTGCATTTGGGTCTGTCAGTTCCTGTTACCAGTTCTTACAGCTGGTGAGCGAAGACAAGTGTGTTCTTGGTCATGTAATGTGTGAGTCAAAAGTCAGGTGACTGACATCAGTGTGGGGCAATCTGGGAGGTGTAGCCCAAATAAATAAGATTATAAATAAATACATACATACATACATACTTACATACATACATGCATACATAAAGACATAAATACATAAATAAGAATGTAGACAACAGACAATATCCCCAACAGACAATAGACAACAGACAATATCCCCAATATAAAGAAATGTATCAAGTAGTTCTCATAGAATAAGATCCTAATAGACTGAATATGGTCTCATTTGTTATATCTAGACACCTTTTACTGAATGTTTTTGTGTAAAAATCTTGTTGTCAAGCAAGTATTATTTAGGATGTGGCCTATATTTTGTCTGGAATATTTTTTTAAAAACTGTTAGTAAAACTCCCCAGATGGCAAGCCCGATTCAGAGTCAAATAATTGATTCAGGGTCGGTTCGATTCTTTTTTGAACTGTACAGAAGGACCACAGCTACGATTCTTAGCCTTTTTCTTTTCTGTTTGTTCGTTTCATACGGTTTATATCCATGATTTTAAACAAAAATTCTGTTGGCAGTTTATAACAGGCTTTTCCATACAACTTTACATACCATGAATTTCCACACGATTTGAATCTCATAAATATAATCTAGGTCCCTCCCATGATAGCCACATTCTGTGTTTCTGAATCTTGGCAGTGAACTTTACAGTACTAAGGTGAAAACATCATAGCTTCTATAAATCATACACGTTTATAAATGGCTGCTGCGCTTTGCTTTATCCACAGGCCAAAACAGTGAATGATGGAACAAGAACACTTTTCTGAGGATGTGGTGATGAAACATTGATGGTGGTGTTGGCTCAGGATACCTGCAGTTACAATGAAACCAGGAGTGTGATGCACATGCTGCCAAATGGAGCATTAGCAGAAAGAACTGGACATGTTTAAACCAAAATCATGTAATATCCTTCTAGGTTTTCTCTGTTCTAAAGGTTCTAAGTAGAGAATGAAACACTTAGGTTTCAGCATGTTCTTATAAGAAAATAATTAACAGCAGCATGTTGATTATTCATTTCATGGACTAATCAGCAATATCCACTAAGCCTGCAGCCAACAATTCTTTAATTCATCATTCATTTGCTGAAATGCTTAATCCTATTAGGGTCGCAGAAAAGCTGGAGCCTATTTCAGCCAGCTCTAGGCAAATGCTGGATACACCCCGAACAGCTCACCAGTCCATCACAGGTCAACACACCCACAACCATTCACACTTACATCTGGGGAGGATTTGGCTCAGCCAGTTAACCTAATGTGCATGTCTGGACTGTGGGAGAGAACTGGAGTCACCAGAAAAACATTATACAAGCAAGGGGAGAACATGCAAATTTTGCACAAAAACGCCCTTGTTGATCTGTGGACTCAAACACAGGGCCTTCTTGCTGTGAGGTAGACGAGATAAACAGTACCCCAGCATGCCGTTCAGGCCGACAATTGATTTGATATATGCTACATGAGAAAAGAATAATAAACTTGTTTATAGTCTATTTTTACAAACTAAACACTACACCAGGATGCCACCACAGCTTTTTACTATCTCATCAAGCCAGAGCTTGTCCGCGGTGTCCTTCGTGTGAAGCAACTTTAAACAAGAGTTTACAAGCAAGAGTTTAAAACATCCTGGATGGGACGCAAGTCCATGACAGGTTACCTTCCCAGTATATTTACTGGTACCCATTTATGCTGCTGGTGGACAGAGCCACAGTCGTGATTAAGATCTTGACAGGGGTCTTAGCACCGTGGGGGTCTAACAGGGATTCGAACCCGCAATCGCTTGATCATGAGCCTAGCAACGTAATCACTACACCACCGAAGTTTTAATCCTCAGAAAGCAGACCGGTCAGATCATGTACCAAAGACCAAATCTACTTATAGCTATATTTAATGTATGAAACAAGTTATAAATGTTAAATAAATGTCTTCTGACATAAATATTCAAGATATTATCAATCACACAATATAGATCTGTGTATGTGGACAAATATGCATAAATTATAAATAAAGTATGAATACATTTTAAACACTTATTTATTCAATTGATTCTACCCACTGTTTTGGGACCCATAGATAGATAGATAGATAGATAGATAGATAGATAGATAGATAGATAGATAGATAGATAGATAGATAGATCGATCGATCTCCGGTAGATATCTATATTGATAGGTGTCTGAGGCTGATGTTAAGCGTAGTCCTTTTATAGGCTGATTCAACTTCACCTGTGTTTCCTGACTACGGTCTGGAGCAAAAGTACAAAAGGATAACAATGATTTTTCTCCTCACTGCCTTTCACTAGCTGATTTTTGCTTTCAGACATATCACCTAGCTATTCACCGAGCTTTTCACTTGAGCAACCCCCAGCTAGGCTATTAGCTCACCTATCTAGGTATCACCTCACCTAGCTAGTTTCACTAGGCAGCCATGGGCTAATGGTTAGAAAAGCAGCTTTGGGAGTCCAGTAGGAATAATGTGTTGGCTGCAGTGGGAGTGAGCTGCACCTTCCCTTCCACCACATTCATGGCTAAAGTGCCATTGAGCAAACCCCCAACTGCTCTCCAGGCGCTGCAGTGTGTAGCAGCCCACTGCTCCAAGTGTATGGATGTGCTCACTTTGGAGGGTTAAATTCAGAAGTCAAAATTTCCCTTGTGGCATTAATATAGTAAACAAAAAAATAAATAAAAATAAAAAAAAACGTAAGTTTAATTATCCGTTTAACGAGTTCATGTTCAACGCTTCTGTCCATGTTTGGTATTGTTTTGCTTGGTGAAAGTTTATTTGCCTAACTGATTTAGACTGTGATTTTATTCTTTGTCATCAACTCGAAGCCATGTTCGATGTCTATGGGGCTCTGCTTAGGAGCTCTGCTATAATTTCCTTGTAAGGCATTATACAAGTTACTGCTTGTATGTTCAAATAAAGTGCAGGGCTTGCGAAATTAATCTCCCATAGTGTACATGTTCAAAGAATACAAATGTTGAGACTGGCACCGTATCATTTTCTCTTTTCACTTGAGTTCACCTGGAATCAAACTGAGCTCATGTTGCTCTGATGATCTTAGGCCTGACAGATTGCTGGGTTCTCACCTACTGAAAGAACCATGTGAGACAGAAAATGAAGTAGTGTTCCGTTCAAATGCAGTGAAGAAAAAGTACATATTTTCC
Source organism: Porochilus rendahli (assembly GCA_039654305.1). NCBI lineage: Eukaryota > Metazoa > Chordata > Actinopteri > Siluriformes > Plotosidae > Porochilus > Porochilus rendahli. Next base: position 17,592,303 of record JBCNYG010000020.1, read on the forward strand.
TATACTGTATAATAAATGCTAAAATATTAAACGTAGGGGTGGATTTTTAATCAGTGCATAGTGTGTGTGTGTGTGTGTGTGTGTGTGTGTGTGTGTGTGTGAGAGAGAGAGAGAGAGAGAGAGGGAGAGAGAGAAAGAGAGTCTTGTTACATATTGAGAAAAGAACACATTCTTATAACTGAGTAAGGAGATTTTGGGGAAGTGAGGACATTGGCTGGTCCTCACGTCTCCAAAGAGCTATTTGAGGGTTAAGGCTTGGTTGTGGGGTTTAGGTTAGAATTAGGTTTATGTTAGGCATAGGATAAAGATTGAAGTTAGGAATTTAGATGTGATGGTTAAGGTTAGAGAAGGGGCTAGGGAATGCATCATGTCAATGAATGTGCCAACAATGACATAACTACTGGTTTGTGGTGTGTGTCCATGTGTGTGTGTGAGTGAGTGAAGGGGGGTTGAAAGACATGACAGAGACATCATGGTCACAGATTTATGAAGTTCAATATAGATCCTGAACCTCAGAGCGAAGTTAACACACTGCATAATTAAAACCTCACAGTGGAGTGTTTTTCAAGTCAAAGTGTCAGTGAGAATGAACTGCATTATCTCTTCTCACTATACACACACACACACACACACACACACACACACACACACACACACACACACACACACACACACACACGCACAGTAAGTAAAGAACAACAGTGCATTAAAAAAGGGATATGATGCATACAGTCTAATCGGATCTGGCCATTATTAGCGCACACACACTGAGGGGCTGGAAGTCAGTGTGATGCTTCAGGGTACACATTAACACTATATTGTGTTACTCCTGAATGAGAGGAAGCACTATATCATGATATATAATTAGTTTTTATTTCCTCGGGCGGTAAATAACACACTTTGCGGCATCAAAATACAACTAATAACTGGATAAACAGAACAGAGGTCAAGTAGCACAACCCTGCAGAACACACACACACACACACAGACACACACAAACACACATACGAAATATAATATTTAAAATAAATAAATCCCCCTTTTCACTGCTCACCGACTCATTACGTTGAAAATATTACAATCGTAAGACAAGGAATTTTTTATTAGCAAATATTTCAAAATATAAATTAAATTAATGCACATCTCCAAACATTTATCCTTATGGTTTAAGTCACTCATGGAAAGTCCAAATGCTCAAAAAAAATTCCAGTTTCTCTACTGTTAATTAAAAATTACCTTAACAGAAAGAGAGAGAGAAAGAGAGAGAGAGAGAGAGAGAGAGAGAGAGAGAGAGAGAGAAATGTAATGATCTTCTGGGAAAACACCACACAGAAATAAACTAAGGTTTAAGAGGGAAATATATTCTAGTAATAATAATAATGCATTTATAAATATATCAAAGGGAATAAAGATGACAGAAAGACAAAGAGGGAGAAAGACAAAGAAGGAGAAGCTTAAATAATAAGAATTTGAGAAGAAAAGAGCCATAAGTAAACAAAAACAAACAAAAACATGATGTTAGAAAAAGAGGTCTAAGGTAAAGGTAGAAATGGATGATAGGAAAATATATTGTATTAAATATCAGAATCAAAGAAAATAAGAAAATAAGTGCATAGGAGTTTCTATATAAAAGAAAGAAAGAAAGAAAGAAAGAAAAAAAAGCAAAAAAGAGAGAAGATTAAGAGGAAGGATAACAAGGTGAGTAAAAAGGAATAAAGAGGTTAATACATAAAACAGCTCACCAGACCATCACAGTGACATTCGATAAAACCATTCAAACTCACATGCACACCTAAAAGCAATTTGGAACATCCTGGTAGCCTGAGGAGCATATCTTTGGACTGTGGGAAAAAACGGGGTACCCTGAGGAAACCCACACAAGCACAAGGAGAACACCACACAGAAGTCAGAAGCCCGTGACTCAGACTCAGGACCTTCTTGCTGTGCGGTGGATATGGTCTCCACTACACCACTACGCTGCCCAATATATAATGAACCAGAAAAAAGAAATAGGAAAAAGAACAGAAGTAGGTGGGAGCAGAAGAAAATGGAATAAAGGAGTAAAAGAAAAATAAGAAAAAAGAAAAAAAAATGATGATTAAACAAACTAAGAAAAACTCAATAAAAAGCTAAATAGAAAGAAAGAAACAAAAAGATTTAAAAAAGAAGAAGAAGAAGAAGAAGAAGAAGAAGAAGTCTAAAAAATACAAAGGGGAAAATAAAAGAAGGATGTGAAGAAAATAAAAATAATAAGAAGAAGACAAAGGCCATACAGAAGAGAAGTAATAAGAGGGAAAATAAAGAGGAATATTGGAGCAGTTTCTTTCCGTGATGGAGTAACGACTCTCCACACCTTTTCTGTGCTGATGTACAGAATGTAACGTCATACAAGTATACTCCTCTGTTATTCCAGATTCCTGTGGAAAAATAAAGGTTAGAAAAGACTCTGGGCTGAAAAAACACTGAGATGGAAGGTTCATCTCTGTGACGCTGTGATGCAACTTAGCCGTTTGTGTTTCTCCTCCCGTGGTTTTGGATACGGAGGTTAAGTTTAGCAGCAAAGCCAAGTTCTTTAGCCAACAGGCACATGCTAAAAGATTTATATCAGGAGGCAAGCGCCAGGGGTAAAATTCTCATTTTTCTTCCCAACAGCATCTCTTTAATCCCAAAGATCTCCCTGAAAAGAAGAAACAAACAAACAAACAAAAAACATACAAATATATACATGCATTAACTTTATATTATACATAAACAACTAATTCTGAACCATGTCACGATCCGTTCTTATTGAGGTGTTTTAAGGTCTCCATGTTGATGGCTATGTTTTGACAGAAGGGTTTTGCAAAAATTATATAGGGCATGGGAAAAAATTTTATGAAATGATGCAACACATTTATTCACATCTCATCTCGTTCTGACAGTTGCAACGAAAACTCATGATGCGTTGTTAAAGACACATGATTGCTGTGAATTTCATATAATGAGTTATATTATTAATTATTTTTAATTGTTTTTATATATTTATATATATATATATATATATAGATTTTGGGTATATAGTCTTCTTTTCCTTCTTGCTTAATTACATATTTATTTAATTTAAAACAAACATGCATATAATTGTCTTACTCATTTCCTTAACCTCTCAGTCCAGCTAGGGTCATGGGGAAGCTGGAGCCTGTTTCAGCTATCTCTGGGCAAAGGCGGCGTACACCCTGAACAGCTCACAAGGCCATCACAGGGCAACACACACTCAACCATTCACACTCATATCCACACGAAGGGTCAATTTGGAACAAAGAGCCTAACATGCATGTTTTTGGACTGTGGGAGGAAACTGGAGTACCCAGAGGAAAGCATGGGGAGAACAAACTTCACCAGAAATGTCTGAGCCCTCGAATTGATCACAGGCCTTCTTGCTGTGAGATGGATGTGCTAACCACTGTGCCACAGTGTCAGCCCAGATGATACAGTAAAACATATTATTCATCATATTAGATTATTCATTATTCGCTGTATGTATTTATGTGGTTATTTTCTTATTTCTCTTAATGTATACATTTTGGGCCTTCTTATGAGCACACACACACACACACACACACACACTCACCCCCATCCACACGTGAAAGCTGCTGTAATGTAAGTGTAGAGGGATTGGGATGTCACTCTTTTTTTTTTTTTTTTTTTACTGTTAAAAATCAAGTTTCAGAATTCTGAAAGCTGTAAGACGAGATGCAGCAAGAGATCAGAAGACGAGCAGTTGAAGCTGGGATGGAGCAATTATGAAGAATTAGACAGACAGAAAGCAGTCTGGGTGTGGAACACACACTCTGCTGGGGGAAGTTTGGCCGAATACTTTCTGATCGTCTGCTGCACCGGTGAAACCGCTGAGTATAAAAACCCAGAATTGTTTTGAAATGTTATGAAAGACTTAAATAAAAGAAGTTCAGGAGCATCCAAAGGTCGTGAGTGAGACATAGGTGCGTTTTATGTGGTGTGATGCAGTGTTGGGGAAATTTATAAAAGCCTAAAAAGCATGTTAGCTATTTTTCATACTATGTACATACAAATCCCAGAGAACCCAGGATTATAGCTAAAACCTTTCGGTACTACTAGCGATGACTAGCTAAGTAAGATTGTTGCCGAGGAAAAAAATAAATGTTGTCGATAATTATTTTATTTCAGCAAACTCAAACTTCACATTTACACACTCTCACACTACAGATATCACACACACACACACACACACACACACACACAAATACTATACATTCGATACATGCACACACACTACAGGTACCACACACACATTCACACACATTCACAGTGAAGAATTAGTGTTGGTCTGAAATGTAAGAGGGAAAGAACAAAAGCAAACCAGTCAATTGCACAATAATCACCAGCGAGGAAAAAGTGGAGCTCGTTCTTTCAAACGTTTTAGCATAAAGGAAACTTAAAAGACTTTGCGTTGACAAAAGATGACAAAAGCAATGCTCGGACCAGATGTCCCACAATGCATTGCGGCCTGGCAACAATTCAGGGCAGGACTAAACAGCTGGCTCTCTGACAGGAGAGCTGCCAAGTGCTGGCAACCAGTGACTGGTGGGGAAGCAGCAGGCTGCTAACCCCGCTCACATTTTTAATTAGATCCGCACACCCATGTCTTTGAGCCATCGTAAATATACAGATGACATGCCGGGCATCATTTGTAAAGAAATATTTGCTTACAAAATACTGTCAGGATTCTGTCGTTGTTTGGCAAGCAATTTCGAAAGCTAAACCGACTGCAGAAAAGTATGTATCGTTCAGGATGAGAGCGATGAAGAGCAATAAACGTCCCTAAAAAACTTACTTACAGATGGGAAGTGCTGCTGGTTATCTGATTTATTTGGGGTGAAAGTCTGTATCAACATCAGCAGTTCATATTTCACCGGTTCACAGGGATTGAGCGGCTTAGCAGCAGCGCAGCGGCGTGCCGTATTTCACTGGAAAATTCTGTGGAAACGTCCGGAAGCCATCTTCGCCCGCCAAAGAAAAAACAACTCTGTTAGGACAGTAGGCAAGAAATGAAACACTCCAAATGAGATTAGTGAAAATGATCAAAGGTGTGAATTATGATTCATAATTTAAGATTATAAAATCTCTATGTGGCAGTTAAGATGAGCCAAGAAGTTCAGTTCCACGCAGTTCAATGAAGTGACTCCATGATTGGGGTGCAGTTCAACCGTTGTATCTTAAAATTTACCTCGACATGCTAAAAATTCTCAACACTGCAACCTTCTATCCAGCTGTAACCCTAATCCATCAGGGTCGCCGGGGAATCTGGAGCTGGGTGAGAGAAGGGGTTACACGCTGAACATGTTGATAGTCTATTGCAGGGCTAACACAGACACAAACAAATATTCCCACTTACATTCACATTTATGGACAACTTAGAGTAGCATTTGGACTATGGGAGGAAACAAGCATTCCCAGATGAAACCATGGCAAGCATGAGGAGAACATGCATAGAAGGGCCCTTGATGGAGTTTAAGACCCCAAATCTTCTCACTGTAAGGTGACAGCGTTAACTACTGAGCCATGATTTCCCTAAAAAAGCAGCACTGTTTTGTTATGTATGGTGCATTCATTGTTCCCAGGTTAAAATGCCAATCAAAAATTTGGTTGATAAAATTATACTATTCATACATCACACACTGAATTGTGCCCTGACTTCAGAATAATACACTCTCGTTCACTCATAGGCCAAGTCGCTTAATCCTATTATGGTCACTGGAAGGCTGGTGTCTATCTCAACTGACACAATTACAGCGCCAACAGATACACAACACACTTCACACACACTTACTCCTAAGGGCAATTTGGAGCAGCCAATTAGCCTAATGTGCATGTTTTTTTACTGTGGGAGGAAACTAGAGTACCCGGAGGAAACCCATGCACAGGGCGAAACGCCTGAGCCTGGAACTTGAACCCAGGACCATCTTGCTGTGAGGCAATGCCACTGTGCCACCCTGGATACAGTAGAGTATTTATTTCTCATTGGATTATTCATTTGTAAGGTCAGTGCTCATCTGGGAGGTGACATTTGATGCTTTGCTCATACCGAATATCACTGAGGTGACCTTTAACACCATGCCCATATTGGAGATCAACATGGAGATCTTCAGGGCTGTGGAGGTCAATGCTGCAACCTCTGATCTTATGCAACATCAGTTCACTGCCCAGTGCCAAAATTACACTGGAGACCTGACCTTCCATGATATCAAGCCTCTTGCAGGGATGTTGTAGCCCATACACCCAGCCTTTGGAGGCCTGCCAGTCTCTCTGCTTTCTCTGGCAGTATCCGGCAAATTATCCAGCAGTCTAGAGACCCCCTAGTGTCATGTTTCAAGACATGGCAGAGAAGAGAGGATGTATTGTATATCCAGGGATATATTTACCCTGCAGCACACCCAATTTATTCACTCATTCATTATTCCTACTGATCATCGTGTTTTTAGTTGAAGGGGAGGCTGCTGCCAATCACAGCTGACTCTGAGCGAAGGCAGGGTACGCCCTGAACAGCTCGCACCAACTCATATGTGCAACCATTCACACTTAGGGGCAATGGAGAATATCCGGTTAGCCTAATGTGTCTTTGGACTGGAGGAAAAAACCAAAGCACTGAGGAAAACCGGGCGAGCACAAGGAGAACATTTGGTGAGCTTTCTGACTGCGGAACTTGAACCCAGGACCTTTATGCTGTGAAGCAAGAATGCTAACCCCTATGCCACCATGTCAGTTGAAGATAATTCCTTTAAAACCATACTTTCTCTTTGGTTTCTGGACTTGTGTTTGTCATACTTCTTCTCTTTTGTGCTACATGCACCATGTGACACTTGACTGGTGATCTTTCTTCTCTTGATTGCTTTTGTATAATTGAAGAGTTTCCACACTTGTACCTGTTTCCCTCCTTTCCTGAAATGGTGTTTAGAGTTTTAGAGTTAAGTCAGTTTCACTTATAAATACTAGAGAAGGCATGTAGTCAGGGGGGCTGGGCTTCTAGAACTTAAATATAGTTAAGTGCCAGCATGTTCAGATGTTAAATTCCAAATCACTGTTACAAAGTATTACAGAGATTTTTTTTTTTAAGAAATAATAAAAATTGCACGACATCTGGAACTTGAACCTAGGTTTACAAGACAGTACTACTAGTGACCAGAAGGCTGTGAGTTCAAATCCCAGCACTACCACAGCTCCAGTTTTGGACCCTGAAGCAAGGTTGTAAAATCTTCAGTCGCTCAGGTGCTCAATTACACCCAATGAACAATTACCGACTTGGACAAAAAGATAAAGTTTTACTAAAAGTACCCACAGTTTACAAGTATTCTCCTGGGATCCAGACACACTGCTGGGCGGGGCTTTAGGCCATAGTTTTAGGAAAGAATAACAGCAGAGTAAGGTTCTTAAGGTTTCTTTCTGCCATGCAATTTACCAGATGTTCCTACTGGCATGTACTCATGATGCAGAACTGAGTAAATTCCTAGGGATTATAAAGAGCATAAATGTCCCTGTATCTGCATGTAAATCTAAAGAAATTATGAATAATAATGATGATTCGGAGCACAATCTTCAGGAGCAATAACTTTCAAGTACTTCCTATGAATTTGAGATCAGAAAATTCTCCCCCGTAAATGATGCACCCCAGACTTCATCATACACTAGTTTCAGCTGTCAACTTCTATGGTCATGCCTCAAGCATTTGGATGATTAACAGCTAGTTGGCTACATTTTTATGCAAATCAAGTAATGACATATGCTAATTAGCCATACAACATGCATTGTTTTTAATCTACCATTTTACATGACAATAGTGTTCATAGGGCTCCGTAAACACTTCCTCTCGTGATAATAAACCAGCCCATTTTGGGTATTTATATATAAGGTTTTCATCTACATCGTCATTTCTCATATTAATTTTTACCATTTTTAACTCATTCATGTGTAGGAATGGTTTACTGTGAATGGGCGCTTGGTGTGGATGTGTCGACAAACTGTGCTATTAATAGCATCGGCTTCAATCTGTCTTCCCTCAGAACTCTTCGGGACTCCCCGGGAGTCGTCGGCATTTTTCGAATAAATTTTGTCGCTCATTTGTACCGCTGTAATTTATCACACACATCAAACTAAATCTTTGATAGAAGCCTGAATGAGTTCAATTATAGAGTGCGTTGATTATATGAAGTTGATATGAAGTCAACAAATGTAGGTGACATTGTGGTTGACATAAGGGAAGTTACTGTATGAGACTTTCAAGGCTACATTACACATCCATGCCTTGTTACTTTGTAGTTCAGTGTACTTTTGGCACATTACGCATCAAAATAAAACTCATAACTCTCATTAGGGCATCATGGAATGGTCATGATTTTTGATTATAAACACATCTTGCTTAAGGCTCGGAAAAAAATCCCTGATGATACTGCCATTAAACGTTTCTGCAGAAATTCCTACCGATAAAGAAGTAAAGTTCATTTGATTAAATAAAACATAACACGAGGTCAGTACTGAGTGGCACAGTGACATGGTGGTAGGTACATTTTCCTCACAACAAGAAGGTACTGGGTTCGAGTCCCATGCTCAGCAAGAGTGATTTAGTGTGTCGTGTGCGTGTTCTCCTTATGCCTGCATGGTTTCCCTGGAGGTACTCTGGTTTCCTCCCACATTCTGAAGACATGCACAATAATGCTAACTGGTTGTTCCATATTACCCCGAGATGTGAGTGTGATCCCAGATGTTGCATGTAAAGTGGCTGTCTGGTAATGTCAGTTGTCATAAGGGCTTATGTATTTGTTATGTTGTCCTATGATGACCACCCTAGTATCATATGTGACTTTTCTTGCTTCGATGGTACAGTATTTTGAGTTGGGAAGCTCTCCCCACACTGACATCAATCTACCAGCTTCTGTTTTCTCTAGTAAGGTCATGAATAACTTCTTGAACGAGAGCTTGACCTTAGAGAACACAGCAGAGGATGACCAGGAGTGAAATATGAACCAGCTGTGGTCATCCCTTACAGCATGATGGACCCCTTGAGCAGGAGGCACTTGGCACATCTGCCCAGGTTTGTCAGATCATTGAAGTTTCACAGGATGGACAGTCTCTTCCTAATGGGTACAGCTGAGTCTCTGGATTTGATCAGACCACTCAAGAACTGAAGGCTTTAATAGAGGACAGAAAACAAAATGACCAGATGCATAGAGTTAAGAATACGCCTTTTTCCTATCCTGTCCTATTGCTGGGGGGAATCTGGTGGTGATCCCTGGCAAATTCAGTAAAAGAAGTTTGCAGCTTGATGCATCTGTGCAATGTGTGCTGCACACAGACATCAAAGAACACACTCTTAATTGCTTGGATGCGTCTCCCTGTTTAATGAGTGGAAGATTTAAGGCATTGTGTGCGGCAGGGGCATTTTGCGTAGAGATCAGTTGATTACCGTCTCTGGGGTTGATTTGTAGGGGCCTGTCATGGCTAGAATAGGCCTCGAAGGCCTTTGGCACAGGGCCCAGACAGAAAGGGCCACTGGGGGTGGCGGGGGCGGCGGTGAATTGGGAAAGGGGGTGTTGAGTTGAGTTGGGGCTGAGAGCAGACAGAGCTCCAGGCAGGTGTTAAAATAAGCACCCTGGCTCTTTCAGTGCTGATCCCTGTAAAAACAAGTCCGTCTGCCAGGCAGCAGTCGACCCAACAAGGCGCTAACACATGGGCCGGTTGCTGCGAGACGGCGTTTGCTGTTTACAAGATCTCTGCTCCTTGAAAACGGCTCGAATCAGCTCATTTATCTTCTACTTTTTGTCGAGCTCTTTTTTGGTCTTTCCTTTTAGCTTTTTCATTGTCAAGAGCACAAGCAGGCATTTGTCACCGGCTTTGGTTTCCAGCAGAAAGAGTGGGAAGTGTGCGAGGTCAGTGACAGCAGTTCTGTCTCAATAATTAATTATGCATTCAAAATCGAGCTCTAACACATGATTCCTGTTGGGACTTTGAGTCAGTGGGATTTGAGCTCATGCTCTACATATACTTAGCTAGTGAGTAAAAGGTGTTAAAATCATGCATAAATTGTTTAAGGATCACACTTCCAGCAGCAATCACACCTTTTTTATTTTACTATTTTATGAGATTCAAAAGGATTAAGATTAGCTTCGCTCCTGGTCTCATCTACATGCATTAAAGATTATACTGTGCCGACATTTAAGACATAAACCACTTGACCTGTGCTCTCATCTGTCACTTGGTATTACTTGTACGATCTGAACCTGCAGAAGTGCCTTAGGGTCTTGCACCTGGCCTTGGACCACAGTCAAAAAAAATTCCTCCATAACCTAATCCTCTTATCCATGTTATATTTTTGAAGTTACCCTAACAACATTCATTCATTTCCAGAACTGTTAAATCCTACTAGGGTCACGTGGAGTCTAGAGCCTATCTCAGTCATCTCTGGACAAAGGCTGGATACACCCAGATCAGCTCCATCAATTCATTGCACGGAAAACACACACAACACTCACACACAGCACTCACACCTAGGGGCAATTTGGAACAGCGAGTTAGCCTAATGTGCATGTCTTCGGACTGTTGGAGGAAAGGAAGATGAGAAGCAGTGTACACCCTGCATAGGTTGGCAATCCAGCACAGGGCTTACCCAGACACAATCATTCACACCATTGGACAATTTAGAGTAGGCAGTTGAGCTTATGTGCATGTCTTTGGACTACTGGAGGAAATCTGAGAACCTGGGGGAGACCCCAGGTAAAGTCCAAAGCCTTCCTGCTTTCTGGAAGTATATGAAGTCTATAACAAACGTATAAGATAAACTGTTCGAGATGGAGGCATGCCAAAGAAACACCTGGGCTTGTCTTGAGAGTACACACTCACTGCTGGAAGGAGTATTTCAAACTAAAGGAGCAATATTCTCCGGTTTGTCCTGCTTATCTCAAAAAAAAAAAAAAGTTGCACATCTACCATGCCGTGGCCCATCAGTCCTGTAAAGTGCTTGGCATTTCATTTGTGGCTGTTATCACGCATGTGACAAAATGACTGGGCAAATACGAGACCATAATTAACCACACTGAAGAGTGAATCTACTTTCCATAAAGTACACACATGCACACAGGTCCGCACACACACATGCACACTAGCCTGGCACAAGGCTTTAATATGAAGCAACCATTACAATGTCTGGAAAAATAAACTTTTAAATCTGTTCCTTTGTTCAAGCTTGCTTCTATGCTTAACAAGCCTTTTCCTTCTTTTCCTTTTTTTTCTTTTTTTATAGCTAGCTTGTTAAAACATCTTGTAGCAGTTGGGCGGCCCCTCTGCCCCTGAGGAAATCCGGTGCAACTTCTATGGCCTTATGCCATGCAGTGTTTAAAGCTAATACCTGGTTCTCGCATTCACATAGAAGAACATTTTGCCAATTCAGTGAATTTTGTGGTGCACCAATCCCAGGCAAAGTACCTGTAAAACAAACGCGCACACCAAATTTTTTAAAATCCGGGCAAGTATTCCTAAGTTATCGTCCGAAAACCAAAGTGTGACAGACAGACGGACGGAGGGAGATCTACATCTAGGGTTTAATGCTGGGATTGGTAATCTGGAAAGCTAGCAAGATTTGAAACTATCATTTGTTTAGGGCTCTAGCTGCACTCCGCCCTGGCTTTAGATTTCCTTCCAAAGCCACACACACCTCTCCACGTGGATTAGTTCCATTCTGACTGCTTGTTCATTCCAGGTAGGGTCACGTACGGGCAAACAGAAACATGAGAAATTGACTGGTTATTTCCCACCAGATCATGAGTCACTTATTGGTCAGTGTTTTTAAAGGATTACAGTGGTCACAGATGATGAACGAAGATTATGAACATTGCACTGCATCCTGAAATATTTTCATGAACGCAGTGTGGGAATGGTCAAAATAGAAAACCGTTAATATATTCATACTTCATTATTAGACCAATCAGGTAGGCCAATCAGATCACAACCCTCACACTTAACAAGTCAGTGTCACGCTCATACTATTGCAATGACATACCTACTAAATTTTAGTCATGTCGCTACTACATCTTTGCTGTCATTACTATGTCCTTATTAAATTCTTACTGCAAGGTCTGGCAGGTCTGTTAACCGTGTTTAAAGTTCGATCAAGTTCTCTGTGGCCATGGCTCCTTTTCGGTTTGGTCTGTGTTCCCACCATGTTGTACAAGTTCTGACTGCATCCGCACAATGTTTAAAGCTATAATGGAACATGTGTGAGTGAAACAGGGTTTCACTAATTAACAAACCGGCATAAATCAAAGCAATCCGTTACCTATTTATACCGGTTATCCAACTGAGTCATGGGAATAACTGAAGCCAATCCCACCTGACTTTGGAAGTACATCCTGAACAGGTTACCAACCAAATTTAGAAATGCCAGTTGATCTAATGTGTATGGTTTTGGATTGCTGCATTAAGCCAGAGTACCCAGGGAACCCCTCACTCAACAATGGGGAGATCATGCAAACCCACACAGAAATGCCTCAGTTGGCCATAAAGTTTGAACCCAAACCCTTTTTGCTGTTAGGAATGCATGTTGCATGAGATGATAGACATTAAAGAAGGAATTATTTTTGCTTAACATCATTTTTTATATATACATCTCTGTATTTTCAGCAAAAATGAATCATTAACAGCCTTTAGGTGCTTTTGAGTTGCCATTAATTACAATTTTCTCAGGTTTATTCAGAAATGGATAAAAATATTTGCAACCTAGGCTGTGGTAGGATGATTGGCAGGTGTTACGTGAAAGTTTGCGCCTCTGAATTGTCAGTGAAGGTAAAGGTATTGGTGCACACAGCTATGTTTGGGTTAACCATTATGCAAAAGGTTTCTCCTTTGTATTATATTAAATATTTAAACCCTTGTGTCCATGCATTCTGCCATCACATTTGAATCAACGCTCCATGATTACCAATTCACTCTTAAGAGTAAGATAAAACAGTAAACATGTAACAATGATGACAGACCTTTATTTATTGGTTTATTTAATCTTTTCAAATGCCACAGATAAACTCTTACTTACTTACTTTAATGGAAAAAGTTATGTAATGGGAAAGTGAGACTCACATACTGTACACATGAGAAGGCTAGCTTGGGGTTTGGATTCTTTGACATGACATGCTACACAGTTTGGAGTTTTGGAAGTGTTTTTATTTTTAATTTGAGTTCTCCAGCCAACCCACCAATACAATAGGAAAATATTACACAGGATGCCTATCCTATATATACATATATATATATTCTACATACTATGATATGCATTCATACTGTAGAAGTAAAACATGACAAAGATTTCATCTGACATTTCAAAGCATTGGATTTGCACCTGGAATTGCCAACGCTTGTAATTTGAACACAATGTTTACATTCTCGTAGGCTGGTAGATATGAGGAAACATCCAAACCCATTCACTGTAATGAAAATAAAATGTGCATTACACACACACACACACACACACACACACACACACACACACACACACACAGCTGTCACAATAAACATGTCCAAAGTACCACCTTCACTGTGATTATGCAGAGAGATTTGGCACAGAGGCTCAGCTAATAGCCATTTAGCTGATTCAAATACGGAGATATTGGAAGAAAGTTGCCGCCCGAGTGCTTTCAAAGCGACTGCCAGTGCTGGAGGGGAGGCGTGTTTCCACTTCAAGAATTAGTCTAAATTCATCGGAAATCATTCGGGAGTAGCGGCAGGGCGAATTTCTTTCTTTTTTTTTTTTTTGGACGCATTAACAATGTGTGCAGTCACTTTGCTGGCTGCGTTCAAAATAAAAAAAACTGTGAGCATGCCAACGATTAGCTGTAAAATTGCTTAATTGATCCATTGGCTTTTTAATTGACGCTTGATTAAATAAAAGAGCTCAGCACTAAGACGGACACACGGGCAGGTAGAGCATGGTTATATTGAAATTTAATGCATTAAGCCTGAGGCCTGTTATACATCACGTCTTTCAGCGTGTTCACTTTAGTGTTATTAACAGGTCCATTAACAAGATAAGGAAGCTATCAACCTTGATTACAGATTCATTATGTATCAAGCAAGGCATTTGCGAAAAGGAACAGTTTGTGATCTTTATGGATTAAAGCATTTGAATGTGAATAAACACCAGCAACACAAGATGTCATCAATTAAGTCTACTTGCTTCTCAGACTGAATCATGACAACTAAGGATTGAATAAAAACACTATAAATACATTTTCAAAAATAAAAGCAAATCATATGACAGCATAAATCTTTGCTAAATAATAGAAGATTCATATCTATAAATATATAAATGAAGGCAAGAAAAGTTAAATTTATAGCAGCATGGTATATAATGTGTGCTATATTTCATTAAGCACACATACATTACAAATAGAACAAGTGGACAAATGTTTCTGCAAAGGTATTATTATTCCATATCTTTATTTAATTCTTCAACATGATTGGTCAGAAAGTATTTAAAGCAAAATAAAGGAAAGCCTTCCAACCTCTCCTGTTACACAGAAATTGTGAATATTTTCATCATCAGGTTTTTTTTAATTGTATGTGTTCAAAATCATAAAAATGGGACATAGACATGCCAGTTCATATAAGGCAAGATAAGGGCAAAAATAACAGTATGCAGATATCAAACTAATAAAATCAATTAAATAACTAATGAATTTCAGAATAAAATAAAACTAGGTACATTTACAAATATATGTTATAAAACATCATATTATGTTACATTTATTTACATCAGACATTTACTACTCTTTTTTTAATAACAATAGGGGCATTTTGATGTGCAAAGCTGTATTTGATGTATGCAAGCTTTTATTAAGTTTGGGTTTATTTTTCCTTTAATTGTTGTATAACAACAATAAAACGGGGTGGCAAGTTAAACTGGTTAGCACTCCCACATTAAAGAAAGAATGTGCTGAAATCAAGTCCCGGGCTTTCTGAAGGTGTTTATGTGGAATTTGCATGTTCTCTCTCTCCTTCTTGCTTTCTACCTGCATGTTTTTTTGTGGGTACTCTGGTTTCCTCCAACAGTTCAAAGGAAGACATAGATGTGTGTGTGTGTGTGTGTGTGTGTGTGTGTGTGTGTGTGTGTGTGTGTGTGTGTATCTTTCCCCTGCTACGACCTCACACTCTTTTCCGTGTGTCGCCTGCCTTCATGATATAGTT
>JBCNYG010000020.1:17659565-17669798 GCA_039654305.1 Porochilus rendahli
ATCTCTTTTCACTTGTACTCTCTCCTCCAAAAGCATGGCTAGAGCCAGGTTAATGTTTAGTCATGACTTATCTTGGCTGTCCATGTCATGTCCTTGTCTAAACCAAACAAAAACTTCAGGAACTGACACATCTATGGTAGCTATTAAAGAAGGTGAATAAATGAAACCATGCAGTAACCAAGCATATGTATACTGTTGACCCTGATAGGTAAAAACAAATATGGCCTACAACTCAGTTTGGTTTATTGGTTTCCGATCATGTACCATACAACAATCAGATTCATATGAATTAGGCACAGGTAAGATAGATGTATTCCACACGGACTAAGTTGAGAACACTCCTGCAGCGATGTATGAACTGCTAAATTGTATTTTTATGCTTTGGCAATGGGTACTGTGGCAGAACATCTGGTTTAACAGGTATATAGATCCCTGGACAGGTCCCAAACTAATATCGGTGAGGACAGAGTGAGGCTGGAAGTGTTAAAAGTGTGAGTTCAGTGTCAGGAAAATCTGTCTTTTCTCTACCCTGATCTAACTGTGCAAGTTCAAAACAATGTGTTATTTAAGTGGATGGTGAGTAGTGTAACCAATCAGTGAGAGATAGAGCCGTAACTTCCTCACCATATGTTATAGCTAGGGTGACATATGTTGCCGAAATCTGTAAGAGTTTGTACAAAACTAATTGTACATCAGTAAGTGTTATAGCTGCTGCCACACCTGTTTTTAAAATAAAAATGTCAGAAACATTTCAATTCTTCTATGTGCCCTTCCATACCATCTTGCATTCATCATCATACAATACATCCAGCTCTATTGTATAGTTCAGTGTACAGTGATAGGGGTCGTTAGTCTATAAAGTCTATAGGCCTGAATTACATTAGGAGTATCAGGGCCAGTCGTTATAAGTCTCATCCAGTATACATCAACAGAAGGAGTCAAAAATTGAATTTTTTGTGAGAATATCTCTCTCCATGAGATTCACAGGACACTTTAGTGAGTATAAAAACCGATGTTTAAAAGTCTGTGTTGCAAGATGAGTGATCACAGGCTTCGTCCTCTGCCTCTGTTCACACGATATGAACTGCTATTTAATATGGAAAAGGGTATGGATAAGAGTACAGCGCAGCATAAACCAGGCGCTGCATACACCAGGGTAGGGATTCAGGTGTGACTACAGCCATAACAGGTGTGGCTTGTGTCTGAATTATTTGTTTATTTGCTTTCTTGTGTACATTTCTCTCCTCTTTCCAGATGCTTTTTTAATGCTAAAATCTGCAATTTATTAAGTCTTGGGGTCAAACTTACTTCATGCTCTAAGTATAAGTGCATGTGGTGTACTATGTGTCCTTCTCTTTGGGATATTCTTAGAGGTCAGCCCCACTACCTGTTCCAACTTGGCCGGCACAGAGCCAGGAAGTGATCTCTTCACAAAATGTTTAAACAAAGTAGGGCTTTCTAGGATGTTTCCTAGCATCAATCCATAGTTCAGTGCATCCTGCCTGAAATGAGTATGTCACTTTTCCTGAATTTGGTGTAATGTAATTTATCGTATTTATTGTATCATTAGGCTCTAGTCTAGTTCAGTATTCTTCAAGGCCTGATGACCTTGAACTAATGAACTGTGTGCTTTTCAAACATTCTGATCTACGCGGCTCCTCCTTCATGTAAAGGAGTGTGTGTTGGAGAGAGTTTTGTTTAGATCCGTCTGTGAATATGGTTGCTATACAGGGTAATCAAACCCTGTGGATTGAATTAATCGCATTTGATCATGTTTCTTTTCTCCTTCTTGGTCTTTTCTCGGTCTAAAGTTGTAAAGCTGATTCAGACCAGTTCTGACATTCATCAAATGGACTTGGCTCAGTTCTATATGGCGGCGGTGAATCTTTATGATGTCCATTCAATTTTGCAATGATAGAATTTTTCTCAATTTGTGGCATGAATATAAATGGAGGATCTGATGTAAGCAATTTGGGCAAATTAATAGTAGACCACGTTTACCCACAGGAGAACATTAGGAGTGGAACAAAGTGTCTAACTTGTACATTCTGCTTCCCTATTTCCTGTAACTGCCTGTTACATGTGCCCTATTTAGGGTGTCCTGCTGCTATACATTTGTTTTATTGGCTTTAAATGTTTAATCTTTTATAAGTACTAATGGATTAGTTTTGGAATCCTATTCAATGGAATGAATTTATAATATATTTTAAATATAATAATTAATTTAAAATAATTTAATTAGTAATAATCCCTGTTTTTACTTTTTAAAATTACCCACTTATTCCATTTTTTTCCTGCTTCTTGGTCCATTCCTCTCTATCTACCCTTGATCTAAGTATTTTCTCTGACTGATCTAATACTTAACCAAAATCAGTCATTCATTCATTCATTTTCTGAACCGCTGATTACTAATTAGGGTCGCGGGGAGGCTGGCGCCCATCTCAGCCACTCTGGGCGAGGGCAGAGTACACCCTAGACGGCTCGCCAGGCCATCGCAGGGCAGAAACATGTTGACGGCTATGCAGCTACTCTTGACGAAAATCAGCAAAGGTTTTTTTACATGCCTCTCACCACAGACAGTGAGAGACATGGCCGGCATTTGATAACCCAGTTAGCTGCACTGGGGGGGGACAGCAGTGACAACCCGCTGGTAGTGGGGCTTGAACCCCCGACCTTGGGATCAGTAATCCAGCACCTTAACCACCAGGCCAATACTGCCCCCTTCTCTAGCTCACCTGAGATTAATAAAGAAAAAACAGACCATGTTACAGTGAAAACACAAAGTCTCTTATCATTTGGCAATCCTTAATTCTACTAGGGTCACAGGGAGGCTGGATCATATCTCAGTCAACTCTGGGCAAAGGCAAGGCTCTTGCCGTGAGGCAGACATCCTAACCACTATGCCACCGCGCTGCTGTAACTGCAAAGTGTAAAAATAGCTTCATTTAAATAACTAAATAAATATATAAGAAAATAAATAATTAAATGAATAGATAAATGAGAAGGAAAAAAAATTATCAACGAAGATCTTGTTTCATGTTTTTAATCAGTTTATATGTTAAGCATGTGATGTGAAAACTAGTCCTATGAAATCAGTAATGTTGGAATGAGTGCATTATTAAATATCTTTTTTTGCAGCTACACTTCCGTGGAAAATTCCGTCCATTCAAATTTGAGGGCGGACCATTCGATAGCCGTTGTAGCAACCCTACGGTTTTGAGATGCATTAAGGTCTTTACAGAACCCTACAGCAGCTTTCTATCTATATTTCTATCTATCTATTCATCCATCCATTTATCTATCCATCCATCCATCCAGCCTTTCATCCATCCATCCATCCATCCATCCATCCATCCATCCATCCATCCATCCATCCATCAATCCATTTATTTGTCTATCTACAGTATTTATCTAGAGGTTGAACAAGTTTAATTTATTTTATTTTTAACATTTTACCAACTGTCCTCTATTTTAAATAATTCATTGCATGTTGTGATTACTGTTCAAGTATTTATTTTCATTCTTTGCTCATGTCTGTCTGTTTGTTTTGTCTCTTTTACAGTTTGTACACTTGTACGCTCCTTATTTCACCTCCCTCCTTTCTGTCTTTATACTTTTTTGTTTTGTCTCATTCCACAAGCTGCTCTGAGACAATTTTTAATTGTGAAAACCATTAAACAAATAACTTCGACTCGCCTGATTGGTTCCCTTGACTCCGCCTTGGTTCCGCCTCTTCATTACCACACGCACCTGTTCTCAATTCATGCCCTCATTAACTGAAGTATGTGTGTGCTCTGCTTTTTATGCTTTCTTTTCCGTTTTCTTCAGCTCTCTGTGTATTGCTTGTGTTTCTTGTTACAGCACTTCCTATAGACATCTGTCTGTTTCAGGGGGGTCTTGTGTGTGTTTTGATTGCGTTTTTTTTTCGGGATCACCCTGTCTGTCATTGATCTTGACCTCTTTTGCTCATTTCCTTCCTAGAAATGCTCTAATGATGCGCGTCCGACTGCCCAGCATTTCTGAATGTCACAAATGGCTCGGATGTTTTTCTTTTTTAAAAAAAGAAAGAAAATGGATATGGTATTTTGACAGCTCTTGTCAGTTGTGCTACACATAAATTAACTATGAGGTGTATTTTACTCAAGAAAACCACAGGAAACATGTTCACACAAATGTAATTCACTTCCTAATTCAGGAGATCCCATTTTCTGAAGCATCAAGTGCACTAGTACAATTATTAGAGCTAGTACAGACGTTAACACATGGTCTATTGCACATTTCTCTAAAAACAGAGGACTTATGATAGAGCATTCTGATTAACTATAACATAGCATGAAAAAAGTGGTTCTGTGTCAATTAGAAGAAATTTGTAATAATTGCGGGATGTCCCACTTAGAAACACTTTACTGGGGGCCAGACATCATGTCCCACAGTCCCTTGGTTTCTTTGCCAAAACATTCCGCCAGTGTATCACATGACCTACACGTTCTGTGATGAATGTACAATGAGGGGGACACCCTGGGACACCACCTTCCCAGCAGAGCTTTACACACTGCTTCTAGTTGAAATTGCTGTGGTGTAAAATGTGCTGATTTTGAAAACCCCAGAGTGATAACTGTAACCTGTGGGTTGTAGTTGGTTATTTTTTCCTCATGTTTTCTTAGGGAGTTTTACCTTGCCATTGTTACCTCAGCCTTGCTCATTAGAGTAATACTGATAAATGCATATGTTTGAAATATGTAAATGGGCAACACAGTAGTGTAGAGGTTAGCACGTCTGCCTCACAGCAGGAAGGTCATGGGGTTAATCCATGGATCCAAGGCTCAATGAGGGTGTTTTTGTGTGGGGTTTACATATTCTTCCTCGTCCTTGCATGGGTTTCCTTAAGGTTCTCTGGTTTCCTCCCACAGTTGAAAAACATGCACCTTGGACTAATTAGCGGTTCCAGATTGCCCCCAGGTAAAATGGAGAGTTTAAATGGTTGTGTGTGTTGCCCTGCAATGGATTGGTAAGCAGTTCAGGATCTACCCTCTCTTCGCCCAGTGTTGGCTGAAAATCTATTAGTAAAGTTAGTGAAAAAAATGTTAAAACTATACAATTTAACTAAAATTAAATTGAGTTTTCTTTTAGCAGCACACTACCAAGTGCTTTGCTCTTACCTATCCCATGTAAATATACCAACCCATACCAAATTCAACCATAATTCCCAGTGGAGAGTAAAAAAAAAAAAAATATATATATATATATATATATATATGGGCTCCCCTGACTAAGTTCTTCTCCGGTTTTCTACGATGGATGTCGCAGAATAGTTCCTGGAAGAAAACATTAGGGATTATAACATCAGGGAGTATACTGAGCAGAGCACGAGCACAATGAGGTAACAGCATGTTTTTAAAATCACCAGTTTTGGTATATAGCACATGGAAACATGAGAAGGCAAACAAAACCAGACTTGTTTGAATATTATAAATTATTATTTCATAGTTACTTTTTCATAATTAAACATAACATATGAGTTCCACAAGCAAAGCATACACTCTGCATTGAAGTGAGCTTTGAAACTTAGTCATAGTTTTACTAGACAGAAATGTAAGTAAACTGCACTCTGTAGCAATGTGTTTATTAACTAATTCAACGTTTCAGTATATTCTACAGGAAAAACAAGAATAGCAAACAAAAAAATATTTTTATTAGTTATTTTTGCATTTTAAAGTGGGATAACGATGATTGCCTGCTTCAAATGACCATTGCAAACTTTAAGTGTCCGTCATTTTTGATTTAGACATTATCCACTTGGAATAATGTATATTAACCCTGAGATAGCAGACCAATCAGATAATGCATTTTGCACGTGACTTGTATGCATATTTTTGTTCAGACAATTTTATTTATAATTTAGAAAGGCTGTATGTACTCACATTTGGTGAATAAAGTGAATAAATGTATTTGAATGCATCCTTTTCTTCACAATACAACAGGTAGTTAGTTTGCATCAATGACATATATGAGGTTAGCATGCTATATAGGTAGCACCATTTGCAGTTCATCTTAGACAGAAAAAAGCAACAAAATACGTATGAAACGAAAGTATTTGATGGTAAGAACCTATTTTTTTTTCCTTTTCAAGATCAAGATCAAGTCCTGAACATGAAGTATTTTGTTCATGAACTTGCGGTTGTTTAGAAATGCGGATCATCGATAAAGCATAATATTTTAAGGATGTGGAAAGTTATTTTAAAGGGTATCTTGAAAATTATTGCATCATGGGAAAATCCACTTTAGGAAATTTTTACATGAGGTTGTTGTTAGATAACTACAGCTATTAAACAGGGAGAAAAATGTCTGATGTGTAACGTGTGGATGTTAAAATTCGAGCTGTGGACAATTAGAGTTTGACAGCTTTGGCTGCGGATCGAATCTAATGGCTGCAGCTTTGATTAAGGAATGCCATGGCACAGGAGATCAGTCAGTGCCTCATATTCGCTGAAATAATAATCACACCCGCGTCCTGGAGGCACTTTGAGTTGGGGCCAAACATCTGAATTCACTTTAGCACAAATGGGAGACTTTTATTTTTTTTTTTTAAAGTGTCCCTAAGTAATACAGACTCCGGAGTGCTCAACACTGAAAGGATACATGTAGAAATACATGCATTTTCTCCTTTGTCTTGTAAAGAATGAGTCTCCAGTGTCAGTGTTTTGACAGTTTAGTACAGTATGTTTGCTTTCAATTAAAAACCAGAGGATTCTACAAGTGTTTGTCTTATTATTTTTTCTAAAGAAAGAGGAAAAGTTAAAGGAAGAAATAGATGGTGCACAACTTTACATGTAATTGTAAATTAATAAAGGTTAAAACCAACAAAACAAATTAAAACATCATGTTCTTGATTAATTTCTTTGGAAAATACTTCTTGATTAATTTCTTTGGAAAATACTTCTGTGCCACATCACACCACCTTACTTATCTATCACAGCATTAAAAATCTACTTTTGAAATCTCAGAGTTTTCTTGTACACTGTAGTTATTCAGGACCTATAAACCTGGCACCTTAACCGCATATTATTATACAATAATAGCTCAGAAAGGATAAACTCTATGCGCTCAGAGCTCAGAGAATGGCTTGGCTTGTAAACAAGTTGAAAGTGTTGTAGGTGCCAGAATGTCTAAAAAAGACTGTTACGCCAATATCATGCTGGAAGGTTAAAAGACAAATATGGTTCCGTCTCTTTTTCTTCACAAGTGTAGGACGTGAGAAGAGAGAGAAGGAGAGAGACAGATACCAGGGGACAGGAGCAGATGTGGTCCGGCTCGAACCTCACAAAGTCGACACACTCCATACGTTGAGACTCCAGAGGAGGAGGGGGGGAGAGAGAGTGGGAGGGAGGGACAGGTGGAGAGAGAGCGAAAGAAAGGGAGAGAAAAGAAAAAATACTTCAGTGAAATAAGCCATGCAATAATAATAAAATGAAATAAGCTGGAGTAATATACAAGGAATAACAGACTTTAGATTGCACTTTTATATCATGGATGAAGTGGAAGTACAGATCATCCAGAAACCACAACAGCACACTCTAAAGTACCTTATTCCTCTTGTAAAACAGCAGTTTATCATATACAACAACAGAATGTACTTTTCTCCTTTAACAGTCACATTGAATGTCTAGAAAACAAGTTACACTCTGCAATTACTCACATTCTATCAGTTTCCACAATATCACTGACACTGTTCTGACACTGGAGACTTCTTGTAAGTGTTTAATAAACATTTCCTTTTATAGATTTTATATTATACAGTATATAATATATACAATATTAATTTAATCAGGCGGCACAGTGGCATAGCATTTAGCATGTCCGCCTAACTGCAACAGTCCAAACATGTGCAGTAGGCTAATTGGCTGTTCCAAATTGCCCCTAGGTGTGAGTGTAAATGGTTGTGTGTGTGTTGGCACCAGGTCTGGTGAGCTGTTCAGGGTGTACCCCGCCTTCACTTAGTGTTGGTTGAGATAGGCTCCAGCCTCTCCACAATGCTTCGATGATTAAGGGGTTCAGCAAATGTGTGAGTGAGTGAGTGAGTGACTTGTTTTGTTTTTATGTGAACAAAATCCTGACTACACCCATACACAGATTCTCACAAAACTTCCCTAGAGACTACCCTACCAGAGTCCCAGAGATGCTTTGATTTTAGAAAATTGAGGTCACAGATAAATGTCAGAGCAAGGTCACAAAGTTTTGGCAATAAACATTTTGTTTGTTAAAATAGAAATTGCTATATTTATATACATATCTGTATATAAATATACATATCTGGGTAACAAAGTCATATAGACCCTTAGACGTGCACACTTTCCAACAGCATGATTACCTTTTGGCCTCAAGTGAGCCTGAAAAATCAAAATCAAGTTTAAAGTTAATAAGAAATGAGCATCCGCATACTGTAGAACATATAAGACGAGCACTGTGTGGAGAAGATACCTTACACTGTTTTGACAAAAGGAAGTGGAGGTCAACAAACTTTGCCCTAAAAGTCTAAACATATTATGCTTTGTTTTTCATTTACCAAGTTTAGAGAATGTTTGTACTGCTACTATTTGTTATACTATAAATATAATACATTCATTTAATCATTTTCCAATCCACTTAATCCTACTTAGGGTCGCAGGGAGGACGACGCCTATCTCTGCCGACTCCGGACAAGGGCGGGTATACCCTGGACAGCTCGCCAGGCAACCACAGGGCAGACACACACTAATGAAATCCCCAGTGGTCTACTCTTTTACAGCAATGGTTCTTTTACATGCCGCTCACCAAAGTTAGTGAGCGACATGGCCGACATTTGATAGCCCAGTTAGCTGCACTGTGGGTCAGCAGTGAGAACTCGTGATAGCAGTGATAGCTTGAACCCTACCACCCTACCACCAGGCCACTACTGCCATATAAATATAATAAATTATTTTAAAAATAATAATAATTTAAAAAATAGGGTATTTGTTAACATAATTGTTATTATTCATCCATTCATGCATTTGCCTGTTTAATCACATAAGGGATGCAGAATGTCTCAGCTGACCCTGGGCCAAAGCGGGGTACACCATGAACAGTTTGCCAGTCCATAGCAGGACCACCACACACAACCACTCACACTCATATGTGGGGCAATTTGAAACAGCCAATTATCCTAATTTTTATGTTTCTGGACTTTAAAAGGAAACTGGAGTACCAAGGAAAACCCAGGCGAGCACAGGGACAACAGGCAAACTTCATACAGAAAAATGTTTATGATAGTTATGATAGTCATTTTCATGATTATGATGATGATGATGATGATTATGATAATGATGATGATAATTGTTATTATCGTTATTATTACTGTTTTAGTTGTTGGTTTTCTTGCTATCATTATTATTATTAAAAACAAAAAAGTTATGTAAAAGTTGTGTTATAATTCAACTTGATTCTGCATGCAGGTGATATTTTTAATTAAATGATTTATTTATCTTGAATTAACCGTGTTGAAATTTAAGGAACATGTTAACTGTATGGTTAAAAGCCTGCTGTAATCATCTAAAAGAAGGGGTCAGACCTTTACTTTTAGAACAAAAGGTATCTTTGCCCACTGGGATGGTCTTTAGTTCTCTGAGCAAAGAGCTGATGTCAAGTAGGTGATATTAGAATAACAAAGGCATAGAGCTGTGATTTGAGATGGATGAGGTTCACTGGTTCATATGAGTGAAATCCTGCTGTACGGAGGCCAGGAGATTAGACAAGTCCAATGTGATCATGAGTAATTGGTTATCTCACCTCTGAACGCCTCGGAGAGAATTATCCACCCATAAGCCTGCGGATGCTCTTAAGTGGACTGCCACTGAAGAGGAGGAAAAAGTTTGCAGGCTTTAAAACGATTCAGTGATGAAAGAGAGACAGAGACACGGAGACAGCTTGGGCATTCAGGTGTGCTCATTTCTTAAACTCAACTTTTCCCTCTGACACTCAGGACAGCTCTCACCATTACAGAAAAGTTTTTTTTTCACTCTAAACTCCAGGATGTGGGAAAATTGAAGATTGCCAGCGTACATATCTATCAGATGTGTTTATTTTTGCTTCCGCCATTTTTTTTCTCTCTGGTCTTTTTGATCTATGAATTCTTCACTATCAACACACACACACACACACACACACGCACACACACACACACACACACACACACACACACACACACACACACACACA
>JBCNYG010000020.1:17727254-17737558 GCA_039654305.1 Porochilus rendahli
CCCGAGCTGGGAATCGAACCCAGGACCTTCTTGCTGTGAGGCGGACGTGCTAACCACTATGCCACCGTGCCGCCCATAACCCAACATAATGATATTTATTTTCATTTATTAAATCACATAGATTGGCCCGGTGATGGTCTGGCAAGCTATTCAGTTTGAACCACGCCTTCGCTTCATGTTGGCTGAGATGCCAACCCTGCAACCCAAGTACGGTGATGCGATGAGTGAATGAACAAAAATGATAGAGGATGTACAGAATTCGAAGCTTCTTTATGAAATATCTTTTATGGAGTGTTGTGTAGGGGATTGTAGAAAAATGTTTAAATTCCTCCTAAAATTACTTTTCCTATGTACAGCTGCCTTGTGACAATGTCAATTGTGTAAAATGTAAGGCAGGGCGGCACGGTGGCATAGTACTTAACATGTCCACCTCGCAGCAAGAAGGTCCTGGGTTCACGCCATGAGCTCAGTGATGTTCTTTACGTGCACGTAGGTTTCTTCTGGGTACTCCTGTTTCCTCCTGCAGAGACATGCACATGCACCAACTGTTCCAAATCGCCCCAAGGGATGGATGTGAGTATGAATAGTGTATGTTTGTCTGCGATGGACTGGCCTGTTGTTCAGGGTGTACCCTCCTTCACCCAGAGGCGGCTAAGATAGGCTCCAGCCTCGCTGCGTCCTTAGTAGGATTAAGCGATTCTGGAAATGAATGAATGACTAAAATGTAAGAAGGTAAAAAAGGTTGTTTTTCTTTTTGGTTGTGGAAATGTAATTAAGGAAGTGTTTTCATTTCATAATTATACACATCCTCTAAAGTGTTGCTTAAACGCAGCAACGAAATATAAATATTTAAACATTCATAACTATAAACATGAAATCACTGCTGCAAATGTACAAATAATCCCAAGTATGCACTGTAGATTAAAAGGGTGTAAACATCTCCATTTGAATTAAAGGCTGTATTACATTTCTTGTCTGCATGACTGCATAACCCACACCTAATTTACGTGCAAACGGAGAAAGAAAAAAGAGAGATAAAAATGTGCAACTTTTAAATAAATATCAAGCCAAGACCAAAAATATTATCATGGGGTAAAATCATAAATGATGCTACTAGACATTACTAGACTGCTATTATTATTATTAATATTATTATTAGTAGTAGTAGTATTTTATTGTTATTATTTATAAGAGTGGAGTCCTAATCACATTACATTACAGCATTAAGAAGCTGCTGAGGTCAGAAGTGATTTGCGTTAATGGGCCGAGCAGCATGTTGGACATTACTCATCATTTAATAAGGCTCCTAAGTGTCAGCTTGATTGGCGTTAATGGCATTGTTTTAGCGCGGAAAGTTTTCACGGCCAACATGTCAGGCCGTCTCGAGCGCTCGTTGCTGACAAGCTGTCAGTACAACATTCAAGAGGACACATTTGTACGGCTTCGTGGGTCCAATTAATATTTGAAGACGTTAATGTAGATTGTAATGAGCGTTTAAAAAGTGGGACACGGAGACCTTCAGAGACCCCGTGCTGAAGTGGAGCAGATTTTCCAAACAGGCAAATTACAAAACATGTTGCTTGAGTGTTTTACAGGGGAAATAAAAAGGTCTTTTTGGGAGACGAGATGAGACGAGACTTCCTCTCAGGATGGCGTCGTTCCAGTTCGGAGTGGTGGCATTTTTTTCTGTGAAAACGCCATTGATCATATTTTTGATTTCATTCTTTTTATCAGAGAAACACGCAGACATCTCCAAGGCCTCAGATGAAAAATGATTCATTTTATGTTTTGCAGTAGTGATATTTAATTGCTTGATGGTGGAATACAATTGATCCCTTGGTGAGTTAGGAGCATCAGCACTAGATGAAATGTTTAAATAAATGGGTTTGTGAAGTTTGAGTAATCAAACTTTAAAAAAGAAAAAATGCTAATTCTGAGTACGAGGCAAATTTGTATAGATGGCTATTAACGGCGACAATGAAGACGCCACAATACCTGTTTCTGTTGTGTTCAACCTTCAGATTTCACTTCGTCTTGTTTTGTTCTGTTCCGCATCGTACAAATATGAGATTGTCAATAGGTCGCGCAAATAATAATGTGAATAAATGAAGCCTTGTTAGTGTTAGCAAGAGTTACAAGCCATAATGACAAGCTTGTCACTTTTTTTATTCTATTTTTTTAATGCGGATTCACCCTGTGAAGAAGAGACACTTTGAAACTCTTATAATCATTTACATAACAAAGCTCCAAGCACCTCAGTACTGCTTAAGAGAAATAAAGCACCCCTCCTCTCCATTAAAATGCCACCAACACACTCACACACACACACACACACACACACGCACACAAACATATACATAAATGCATGCATCTACACACACTTCCTAGTACAATGAAAGTATCTGACACGTAAACCCCAAAGATCCCGGAGCTAGCTTTTTCAAACGTGCATACACAGTCAGCAGAAAAAAAAATTCAAGGTGGGTGAAAAAGAATAAGAGAGAGAAGGGGAAAAATATCACCTTTCCCCCCTCCAACTACAATCCCCACAGCCACCTACCAACACCCCCCTCCACAACCCCCCCACCCCCCGCCCCACATACACCTCCTCTCCTCCGTGCACCGAGCGCCCCACTTGGAAAGACACAGGATGAAATGACATTATGCATATGAAAATGTCCAGAAAGATGTTTGATTTATGTATGCATTAGATGCAAATTCTATTACAGGACACAAGGCGGCTGTGCGATTTCTCTCGGAACACTCGGCTGCCCTGATCAAACCCGATCTCATTAATTCCGACAAGCGGAGAAAGATAGAAGGAGTGAAAAAGAGAGAGAATTGGAGGAAATTTACAACCCTGGACACAGATTTAACCAAAAAAAAAAGAAGAAAAGGTGGGGGGAGTAAATTGCATTCCAGCCTCTAAGGCCACAGCAGACTGACTTCAGCAGCCGGGCAGCCGACCACCAGAGACGCCACTCTAAAACTCACATATGCAGAATAAGGAAATATATATATATATATATATATATATATATATATCCCCGTGCTTGTGTGGGTTCCTCCGGGTACTCCAGTTTCCTCTCACAGTCCAAAAGCATGCACAGAGGGCTAGTTGGCTGTTCCAGATCACCCCTAGGTGTGAAAGGTTGTGTGTGTTGCCATGCAATGGGCCTTATGAGCTGTCCACGGTGTACCCCGCCCTTGTCCAGAATCGGCTGAGATGGGTGCCAGCCCCCTGTGACCCTAATTAAAAAAACATGAATTTCTTCCTCTCATGGACATTTTCTTTTTTTGGACCAAATTACTGATGAAGGTGGTATATGGTCATGCATTACCAGAGTCAATTGGATTTTAATGTCATCCATTTCAATCAGGCATCTTTTACGGTGAACCGCATGCTCATGTGTCTCAGAACATTACATCATTAGAAGTAACCTCAGGAAATGTATATCATGTCACAGTGACATAATAGTTGGTTGAGATTGTATTACATCTAGTGGGGAAAAAGGGGTTTTCCAATACAATCCAAGAAGAGTGCTCACAAGGTGGTGTCTCCTACTGAGATAGGCGTGGGCCGTACCAAGCATCCATGCCCTGTGACCAAACTCAAAATAAAATTTATTAGTGCATGTTTGGTAAAGCCAACATTAGAGATTAGGTATGTACATGGTGACTATCAGTTAACTATATTTCTTAGGAATGCCACTGCAAAAATGGTATCCCTAAAATAATAAAACTTTTACTAGGGAAAAAAATTGTAATAGCTTCACTGTATTTTAACTGAAGGTACCAGGTACAATGTACCTCTGCTACATATTATAAACATATTATAAACATATTATAAACATATTATACATATTATAAATAGTAGTAAATAGGCCCTCTGTGGGTTCTGCCACTACAAGGGTTCTGGTTTTAATTACACATGTGCTCCTCTTACACTATGCTCTACAGTACAAGGACCAAATTAGTGAAGAAATGTTCTCGTTTGAAAGATTTATGGGATAACTAAGGTTCAATCTTTGAAGGCTACTCAAGGTCAAAGGTTATTGTCTTATTTGAAAGTCCATACATGGTTTTCTGTTAGTGTTCCATAGTAATGACTTTCCTTGCCACTTGTTTTGACGTTGTAAACACTTTATTCTCTATTCTCTGACCTTCACCTTTAACCTTGACATTCTAAAATTAAATCATCTCTGGGACTCAAGTAGGGTAGAATCCTACCATGATTGGTTAAAAATCCATGGATGGGTGTGGTCAGAATTTTGTTCACTGTCAAATTGAGAAACAAACAAACAAACAAACAAACAAACAAACAAACAAACAAACAAACAAACAAACCAACACCAGTAATTACAATACCTCCACTAAAACTTTGCACGGTGGAGGTAATTTAAATAGATGAGTACAAGTTTGAATACATCCAAACCTACCCCATCCTGCCATCTGCCTGGGGTTTATAATAAAACTGTATAGACACAAACCCCATTATGGTAGGACTAGACATTAATACTCTTTTGGGTTGGCAGGTTACAGAACAAAGTCTTTCAATACGTGTATATTCACATGTGCAAAATAATTTTACACCTATACGATAACGTTCAAGATTAATCCTTTCATAATCGTAATGGCGAATAAATGTTAGTATGGCTAGCTAGTAAAACCTGGTTGTCGATGTGTGTGGCTTGTAAATTAAAAAAGATAAAAATAAAAAATAAACATTGTAATGATGTACCATTTGAAAACTGCAACCTGAGGTCGCATGCTATATGCATGCAGATATTGTTTTCAGTGACTAGTGTTACAATAGTCCCAGCAAAAGCTTCACCGCCGACATCATGGTCTCTCCTATTTTCTCCTCGCATTCTTTTTGTGCAGCTACAGTGATTGAGGTCAGGCCTGGGGTCCTTTACTGGTCCAACTAATGTGATTGCATCAGAGCAATACCCCTAAACTCCATCAGGCTGCGATCTGCATGCTAATTGGCTCCACTGTCCTTGGACATGACCTTGGTTTCCCAGCGGGGGGCTGGGAAGAAAATACGGCGCCTGTCCATTGCCATGCACAGACACCCTTGTGTGGCGCAACCTCAGTTTGCAGCCCCCACCTCTAGCGTTATCTCCTCTCTCTATGCATCAAATTATAACAATGGCCATGGCTTTATTCGGGGGTTAAGCCTGCGTGACCTCTGGTGACAAGAGACGTTTCCCCGCCGCTGCACACGGCCACTGACACGACACCTCGCTGCAGCTTGAGCTTAAGAAAAGTGATATGGGTGCAATGCAAATATGCAAGGTGAAACAATGAAATGCAAAATAAATGCATATGTTTGGGATGCCTTCAAGGAATCCTATGGCTTAGAAAGTGTTAAAGGGATAGTCTTTAGGCCACATTCTATTTACGCTAAAATGAGCTGGGAGATTAAGGAAAGTATGTTGGTGAAGAAAACATGCATAACTTGTTAGATGCTCGTTAGCGTCACTATCAAATAGATGCCAAACGTGTCCTGGTTACATTTCATTGACTACATTTTGGGTAATTGGAAAATTGTGCAAATTTTATTTTTGCCTGAACTATTCCTTTAAGCTGCTCACTGCCATCCAGAATATTTCTCTAAGCGATGGACAGTAGTAGCCAAAAAGTCCGCATTTACCTTAAATCCCTAATTCCGCTGTACTAAATCCAGCCTGGCTATTTTTCCCCAGAGATCTGTTTGCTAAAAAATAAATACATAAAATCCTAGTGATAAACATAAAAATGTCACTGTAATACATGGGTGCTTGGCCGATTCGGTGGCATCGAGGGTCTTGGTGTGTGCAGGTATTTGCTCATAGTGTACACTGCACACCTGATTTCAGTAATTAGGCTCTGTGCCTTGTTAAGGCGCCACTCCTTAGTGGAATCGAGAGAATGGGTTCAGGGTTGGGGTGTGGACAGCCTGTCATTGTGTTTCTCTGTTCAGAAAGGTCTGTTTAGAGGAAAAAATTAGAACTCTTTAAACAAATTAACCATCATATAAAACTTAATATTATTTTTATACATCTGGCATATTAGCCTGGTTTCAGAAATAAAGATAACATAATTGTACAAGAACAAAAATGTTCTGTGTTATGTTTATGCTGTTGCTATAATTGCAAAACATGTATTTGATACTTTATTCTCTATTTGTACAAAGCTGAATACACAGGATGAGCAATGATGAAACACCTTGTTTGCTAGCGACACCCCCCCCCACATTTTCGCCTAATTAATTTTTCAAATTTATTTTTACGTTTTTATTCAAACAGTATTTGATAAAAAGACAAAGATCAAGCATCCCCCTGTGTAAACAGGCTAATGGTAACCAGCTACTACAGTATTAACGATAGGTACATAGATGATTAGCTTCCATTTTTCTCAAAACATTTTTGTGAGTCTCACAGTCAACAAACTGAGGCATATAATATTAACTTCATGTTACTAATTGTGTACAAGCTAATGCTAAATGAAGCCATAAAGCCAGTATCCTGTTGTTATTACATTTTAATTTCTACTTTCTGATGGATTACAACAAATTACTTAATCCTTAATCAAGCTAATGCTAATCAATTTCTATTAATAGTATAGCAACATTTGTAATTATACAGCTAATTATTGCTGTTTTTCTAAAACTATGTAAATGTTGAATGGATAGAAAGAATTTCTAGTTAAAAAATAAGCTATTGCTAATCAACCACCATTAGCAAGAGCTTTAAGTAAATGCTAATGAACTCACCTGTGGTTAGCTAACTTTCTGTATTCATTGTCATTGTCTTTCACATTTCATACTACATTCCCTGCGGGCAGCACGGTGGCATAATGGTTAGCAAGAAGGTCTTGGGTTTGTGTCCCGTTCACAGCGAGGGCATATCTGTGTGGAGTTTGCATGTTTTCCCCCATGCTTGCATGAGTTTCCTTTGGGTATTCCAGTTTCCTCCCACAGTCAAAAAATATGAACATCAGGCTAATTGGCTGTTCGAAACCGTAGGTTTGTTTGATTTTTCTTTTCTTGTTTTTGATATATTATATAAATCCCACAAGGGAAATTATTGCCTCTACATTTAATCCATCCAAAATGAGCACATACACTCAGAACAGTGGCTTGCCACACATTGGAGTGCCTGGAGAGCAGTTGGGGGTTAGGTGCCTTGCTCAAGGGCACTTCAGCCATGACGGTGGAGGAAGAGAAGGTGCAGGAATCGAACCAGCGACCTTTTGGTCCCAAAGGCATTTCCCAAACCATTAGGCTATGGCTGCGCTCAAAGAGGCTGTTATGAGTGTGTATGGTTTTGGGTGTTTGCGCTGTGTTGGACTGGTGAGATGTTTAGGATGTGCCCATCCAGAGTCAGTTGAAAAAAGCTCCAGCATCTCTGCGACCCTGGAAGAATTAAGTGTCACATTATGTGGAATAAGCTAATATTGTCGGACTTGTTAGCAACAGAAAACTAGCTTGATGCCTGTTTTTTTCTATTTGGTACTAGGGCTGTGACTGAATAGAAAAATAATGCATTTAGGATAAGTCCACTGCCCGGGCAAAAAACGTTGCACACATAGATATGTTGCTGTTCCGTCTTTAGTCCAGCTTACAACATGTAACTGTCATGCCACTGTTTCAACAAACTTAAGAAACATAACATTTACATCAATCCAGTGTTGGGTTCATTTGTCTACGGCGTCTTGAAATAATAAGGGGAAAATGAAACAACTCCATAAAGTCTTCTCCAGCACATCCCGAAAACTGTCAACAGGGTTAAGGTCAGGACTCTGTGCCAATACATGTGAAAATGATTCCTCGTGCTCCCTGAACCACTTGTTCACTTTTCAGTCCCCATTTTTTCGATGCCATCAGAAAATAAAAAGTCCATTGATGTGGTAACCTGCTCATTCAGTACACTCAGATCATCAGCTGTCTTCATTTTGTTTCCATGTTTATGTTGCTCGACCTGACCGACTGGAGCAGCAATGCCATGGAGATTGTATGCTGTGATCAAGGTTTAATGCCCTCCATGAAAGTATTTCAGTGTGTGACTTTTTTTGGCCAGGCAGTGTATTTAATTCTCATTTACTCACTCATTCACTCATTTGCCAACACAGTTAATCCTACTTGAGTGCAGGAGAGGGTGGAGCCTATCTCAGCACTGTGTGAAAGTGCGGTACACCCTGAACAACGCACCCACATTCACACTCAAATCTAGGGGCAATTTGACACAGCTGGTTCTAATGTGCATTTCTTTGGACTGTGGGAGGAACTCAAGAGTATCTGGAGGAAACCCACTCAAGCACGGGAGAAACTCTCCACATATGTTTTTAGCAAGGCTAATTTGTCAAGCTTCACTAATTGTGTCAATGCAGTATTTACTGTATATTACCTTCGAAAAATAAGTCTAACAAATAACTAATACTTTTTTTGTTTTCTTTTTTTGGTAAAAGTAAATCATAATGCAAAAATATAGTGATGTAACATTGGATTAATGAAACATGGTCATAAAATAATTATTTTGCTTTCTTCATATTCTATGGATTAGTAGATAGTCAACAGTACACAAACACACCTGGGGTTTTTAATCATTTATTTCCTGGAAAGTTCTAGACAGGTTTGTTTACAAGAGAATTGCTTCACAGTCACATGATTTTCAGCTTGTAAAACTTTTTCCCTGCTTTTATAGGAAAAAGTAACGTCCATGTCATTTGGCCAGTCAGTGCATCAGCTACCATTTCAAGGTGGATGCGTCGGACAACTTGTGAGATGCTCACTGGGGTTGAAACGGTTCCTTGTGAAGCAGATGCATTTGCCTTGGCACTGATTATTCCACACGAGAACAGCCAGGCAATCTGCTAGGCTAACATATGCTCAATACAAAACATGCTGGAGACTGACAGGTAGCGGAGGGAGAAAAATCTGTCTATATGTTTGAGGATGGATGCAGACGGCACGCCACGTTACAGGCATGTGTTTCTCTCGCTGCCTTGCTCTTAAAAAGGTGTGTAAAAGAATGCAGCAGACACGAAGACAGAGAGGCAGTGACAGCACAAACTTCCTGTCGGCTAGCCTTTTTTACGCTTTTGATTTAAAAAGTGAAAATTTCTAGCTTTACTGTGAAATCGAGATGTTTTTCCTCAAGGTGCAGGTTTAGATCCAATGTATATGTTCGTTGAAAAAAATGGTTTTCATGATACTTTTTAGCCAAGAGACACACCATAACAGCATTGGGAGGTCACGAATTAGACTATATCATATTGCTCAAACAAACCTAATCCTGGGTCGGAGGGGGTGGAGGTGTGGGTACAGCCTCCATTACCTGTAATACTATAGGATATAGCCTGATGGTTAGAGAAGCGGCTTTGGGACCAAATGGTCACTGGTTCGATTCCCAAACCAGCAAGTAAAATGTGTGGCGATGGGGGAGTGAGCTGCACCTTGTCTTCCTCCACCTTTATGGCTGAAGTGCCCTTGAGCAAGGCACCTAACCCCCGCTCTCTGGGCACCTCCTGGTAGCCCACCGCTCCGAGTGTGTGCGTGCTCACTGTTTACATGTGTGCTCACTTTGGATGGGTTAAATGCAGAGGTAAAAATTGTTGGATTAATACAGTATAACAAAATAAAAAAATTTAAATACCTGACAAAGTCAGTTTTCAAAAAGTGTTTCAACTGTATAAATACATTTCAGATTTATTGATTAATTTTGGAGCAAGGTGGGTTCCTTTGCAGAGTTTGCATGTCCTCCCCATGCTTGCATGGGGTTTCCTCCAGGTTCTCCGGTTTCCTCTCACAGTCCTACACAATTCACATTTCCTCTAACAGTCCACAGTCTTGAGCCTAGATGTGAGTGTGAGTGTAAATGGTTGTGTGAGCTGTTCAGGGTGTAACGCCTTTGATCAGTGTGGGCTGAGATAAGCACCAGCCTCCCCATGACACAGGTAGGATGTTTCTAGCTAGGTAGGTAACTTTTAGAAACAACTTTTATTCTCATTCATTCATTCATTCACTCATTTTCTGAACCGCTTAATCCTAATTGGGGACACGGCAAGGGCACACCCTGGACAGCTCGCCAGACCATCACAGAACTTTCATTCTGTCAAATATAAAAAGGTCTAGTTAGCTAGTGTAGCTCACTCAGATTGTAAATGGGCGGCACGGTGGCGTAGTGGTTAGCACGTCCGCCTCACAGCAAGAGGGTCCTGGGTTCGATTCCGAGCTCAGGTGTTTTTGTGTGGAGTTTGCATGTTCTCCCCGTGCTTGCGTGGGTTTCCTCCGGGTACTCCGGTTTCCTCCCACAGTC
>JBCNYG010000020.1:17841159-17857016 GCA_039654305.1 Porochilus rendahli
ATCCTTCTACCGATATATTCGCTATCTCTCCTCTGTACATGTCCGAACCATCTCAGTCTGGTCTCTCTCACTTTGTCATGTTGTTAGCTAAATAGCTCACCTGTCCTGCCTGTTTCACAGTTACAATATGTAAAAAATAAATGATAAAAATCTCTTTTAGTTTGCTTTTACTTTATGTCTCCATATAGTATATACTAAAACTTTTAAAGAGACTTAGACACCCTGTTGCACAGCTCTACTCAGCTCACCGGCATCAGTCATAATTAACAAAATCTAAGAAATTAATTACAAAAGTTACATTTTAGTGTTTTTTGCTGATTACATGTAGTATATACTAAAGGATATGCCTTGGGTGCGGTGGATGTTGCAAAATTGTCCACTTAGGGACTATTCAGTGATACATTTTCCGAAAGCATGGTGGATTTGTTAATTATCATGTAGCTGTGCAACCCAAAAGCTCAAGCGACAAAAAAATGCCCTCTTTTTTCTTAAGCACGAGGTGCTCGGTGCAATGTAAGGTCCTTTCGTTTGTACTCCATTTATGCCTACTGCACTTCATCAGGAAGATCACTTCTAGACTAAATAGCAGGATCAGCAGTGGTAATCATACCATCGTACCACCGGTCATGTGACCTCTACTTATCACACTGATATAGTAACAGTTTTGAAAGACTTCCGAGTCTGGTGTAACCGACAGTAAAGTGGGTAAAAGTAGTTTCAGAATCAGAAGTGGAGTGTTCTGATAGGTGAATCGTTGATAAACCACGACGGACCTCACTGGGTCACATCAGTCTGATGCAAACCCGAGAATGGACTGTGAGTCAAAGGTTAAGCATGGTAACAGGAGCCAAAAAATATGACACTCAGTACATCTGTAGATGTGTCAGGTGTGTTTGAGCTCGGTACTCTGAAGGCCACCCCATCCATGCCTGTTAATGATTCAGCTGTGTTTGAGGAAAGTCCAATTTCTTATATACTCTATCTGGTCACAGTGGGAGGTTAAAATTTACATAACACTACAAAATACCAAAGCTCAAAGGGAGTGAATACTTATGCAAGGTGCTGTATTATCTTATCGAAATGTACAGTGTGTGTAGATGTGTGCACCAGAGAACTAGACGTTCAGTTTAGCAGAAAACATTGCTAATTGTTATTTAGCATTGTTGACATTGTTTAAAAAAATTCTTAAGTGTATTTATAACTAAATTATAAACTACAGGCTAATTTACCACCTCACCTGGTCTCCATGGGCGTGCCTGCCAATAATGATGGATTTGGTCCAACCGGGCACCAGGCGTGGGATGTTCTTGCAGATGATAGCTTCGCGGAACACGGTGCCGCCCAGAATGTTCCGAATGGTTCCATTGGGTGAGCGCCACATCTGCTTAAGCTTGAACTCCTCAACTCGTTTCTCATCGGGAGTGATGGTGGCACACTTGATGCCCACGTTGTAGCGACGCACCGCTTCAGCAGCATCCACAGTCACCTGGTCATTAGTGGCATCACGGTTCTCAATGCCCAGGTCATAGCTGCAAAGACAGAACGCAGGAATTCACCACTTGGAACGTAATAATGGAGTGACGCATTTTTGTTTTACTTTGGCCGTTCTTCCCAGCTGCATGTTCCTTTATTAGGGTGTAATTAATCATACTAATACATACTTTAGTGGTTACACTGTGCATAGCTGGAGGATTAAAAGTTACATCCCCAAGGTTACACTTCTGAGCCAAAACATTCCAGGTTTCCAAGAAGAGCAGTAAAACACTTAACATAAGTACGGAAGCCCTAAGAGGACATGCATTCATACCTTTTTTCCCGTAGTTTTCTCATGGTGAAAAGTTATGTAGTTTTCCCGGGATAACAAATATTGTCTTCCCATGATAACTAATTATTTACAGCAAGGCAATAAAGTTATTTGCGGCTGTGTCAGGACTTGATTGAAAGGAAATGTGACATGGCATACTATACACCCGCTGCTCTGACATGATGCCTATCTTTCTAATCTACACTCTGTTTCATTATCTCTATCTCTCATATTAATTATACAATTATCACAGGAAAAAGTTCTGTTATCTTGAGAAAGCATATGTAACTAAAGACATAAGTAACTGGAGATCACAGGAAAACGAATGAAACTAGAAAAGCACTCAGAAAGCGCAAACCTCCACCATGGCCACAAAAAAAATCTTAAACATTTCCTGGACCCCGATTATAATGTGGATCACTGTCAAAATCAAATCAATTGTTCCTTGTATCACTTCCGAGCTATCCTGAAAATTTATTCAAAATCAATAAGGAACCTTTTGAGTATTTTTGCTAACAGACAGACAATAAATAATAATCGCATCGTCAGGTTTTAAAAGGTTCTTATTTACTCCCCAGGCATATTAAATAAACATGAAATACTGCGTTATCTCTTGGAAATTAAACGGAATCAGCCACTATAGCTTTCTGAAACTATTTGCTTTCTCCTGTACATGAGTGTCTGTGACCCCTACATCGGGAGCTCTGATATTAGCAAACGTTGTCATCTTTTTATTTCTCCTAAAATCGTATGCACTCTTCTGTTTCTTAACATTCAATCACTAACTTTTCCACTTTCGAAGAATTGGTGTTGAACTATAAAGTTATCGCTCATATGCAAGATCGTCTTGCTATTGTAAGTGTAAACAGACACAGAACCAAAACAAGATAAGCCCATGAGCTGGGGTGGTTTCACCAGCAAACCTTTGTTTTCAGCCAAAATGAACTGATATTCACATTCACATGATGAACATGTTGGCTATCCACTAGTGAATGGGCACTTTTAAGCTATCTGCGTATAGGGAAACACCAGGAACAAGACTTAATTCCCAGTTGCTGCCATTTTGGTCGACAAGAGCATACTTGTCAAACTTGCCTCATGGTGGCAAAGGAATGACAACAAGTACGTAGATAAAAAGGCAAGACAGGCAGGTGGCTCAGTGGTTAAGGCTCAGGATTAATGATCCGAAGGTCAGGGGCTCAAGTCCCAGTGCCAACAAGGTGCCACTGTTGGGCCCTTAGGTATGGCCCTTAACCCTCAGTTGCGTCATTGTATATAAATAATACATGTAGGCCACTCCGGATAAAGGTGTCTGCCAAATGCCATGAATGTAAAAAAGAAAATGTACCAGGGGAGAGTGATGGATTACAGCCAAAGTAAAAAGTCGTTCTATGGAACGTCGTAACCCCTCAGCTACGATGCATAAAGCGCATAAAAGTTGTCCCCCATATGAGCCACACTATTAGCCACCCTACACACATCACTGATAGAGAAGTATAATGCCTATGATTTTAAATATAACTTTACATGTAACTTTCTTCATAGGTTTTATTTCAACAGTATTATTTAAAAATTTTAATCTTTTAAATAATAACGGTGTACGTTATTACATATTTTATATGTAATAACGTACAGATTTATATTTTAATATATTAGATTAGGAAAATTTTAGATTAATATTCTGTAATTTTGCACCCTTCTCTGCTGTAATCTTTTAGAGAATGCAACGTAGGACCTATTATTATTATTATTATTATTATTACAAAATACCAAATACAAGAAAGGACACTGTGACATGAAATCATGAGTGACAGTACTACTGTCTCTGCTCAAGGCGTTTTGGTGATCCAGCTTCTAAGTTCCTGTGCTTTTCAGTACAGACTATTGTGCTAAACTGGCTGTAACCTTTTGCCTATATTCCACTCCTACCTTACCAAACCCTTAAGAACAGAACCGCAGAAGCAACAACAACAAAAACAACCCTAAAATGTGCTTATTAATGGTCATTGATCTTAAAAAAAATCAGTTGACTGATATATTAATAATTCAGATTCTCTTAACCAAATACACACAATTGCACTTATTACCACTAATAGAGATACTACTACTGTTTAACGTCCCATACTGCTATCACAGTTTTGGATATCTGCAGATGCTGCAATCAATATCCATCCTGTTAGTGATCCTGACACACTGCTCATGTAACTTATACCACACGAACAGCACAGTCTGTTTGACTACCTTTCTAAGAATCAATTGATAAGTATTTATTAAATAATGTCCAATATCCTGAGACAGCAACCCAATCAGATCTCAACGTTCCTGCATTATTATTCATTCAGTACTTTTTCTAGCTTCTGATTGGTCAACAGCCAACAAATAATTCTTAGTATTCTTTCACAAGCTGAATTATCAGTTTAATAAGTTTCAAATATTTTAATTGAACAATAAAACATTCATAGATGTCAGCTAATGCCTCGGGAGCTAAAAACCCCTTGATCTGAATAATTCCCCATTTCATACTTCGCCTCATTCAAGAATTGCTTATTTTCTTTTTTTTTTTAAGTAAAGAGCTTCATCCCTACACGGATCTTTACAGTAAAAGAGCTTAAGGGCTCAACAAATGGCTTTCAAGCAAGTCTGGGATTTGATCTCACGGCAGTGATGAAAAAAGACTTCTGCTATTGTTGTTTTTAAAGAGCTTTAGATTCTGAACATTTCTTAGCTTTCTCCGTCGACCCCTTTATTAACTGAGGAATCAGTACTGGTGTTATGTCTGAGCGTAAATGATAGGTTTCTTCAGGAAAACCGTGCAAAGCTGTAGTTATCCTGAAGGGCCCACGAAGATATAAATGGCCCTTACGCTATTTAAGCCTCTCATCTTACCTCCACATTTAATATCTGCACTGAATGTAAATAGAAGGCAGATCAAATTTCTGTCATACAAAAAAAAAGAGAAAAGCTGCAGGATTACTTTTGTATACAAGTAAATTCTTTTTTTTTTTTTTTTTAAGAGCACAGCCCATGATTCAGGGGTGAGAATAAAATCAGCTGAACTGCAGTCGTGTGTCCCCACATGAGAGGGAAAAATAAACAAGTTCATAGTACAGCTGTTGTCAGGGCATGCTGGATTACATTAATCAGACAGTGTCACTCAAGTCCAAAGGTTAGGTGGCATTCACCAGAGGCGTCTCATAGCACCCGTAATGTGACAGCATCATGTACCAAGCATCCAACAGAATTAACCTGACCAAACTGTTGCACTGGTTAATATTCAGGTCAGGCTGTATGTATCTGACATGTATGATGTTTTTTTACATTTAAAATGAACTGTGTGCTCTGATACCTTTCTATCATGGCCAGTTTCAAACAGTTTCAGCAGCCCGTGCTCCAGTAGCCCTTCTGTCGGATCAGACCAGACTAACCTTACAACGGTCAGTCATGTTGATTAATAAATATTAGGCACATTATTAAAATGTATAAAATAACATTTAAATAGTAAAGCCAGAGAGATTTTTTCTAGAACTTTCCACCCATGCTCCACCTCTATTTATTTTCATTGTCACTGGATTCCTCCTGATTCATTTTACAGACATAACACTGAAAAGGATAGGTGGAAATTTGCACACATGATTGATGGACTCCACTTTTCGTCTTATGAAATCGGTTTTATTCCGTGTGAGCACTTTAAGTCATGTTTCATCCAAACCGTGATGTAATCATCTGGGGATTCAAGTTAAGAGAATTGCCTTACGTGATGTCTTATGAATCGGTTTTATTCCTCATGAGCACTTTAAGTCACTTTTAATCCTAATAGTGATGTAATCATCAGGGGATTCAAGTTAAACCATAGCAACATCCCCACCCTCCAAGGGGTTCATAGGAAAAATTAGATAATAGTGAACAATGATGACAGGGAAGATATCCTACTGTGTTTAATTCCTCTGTTTCTTTCTCTCTCTTTCTCTCTCTCTCTCTCTCTCACCTGTGCAGGTCTAACTCCAGGTAAGGAAAGATGAGCTTTTCTTTAATCAGCTCCCAGATCACCCTGGTCATCTCATCTCCCTGCAGCTCCACGACAGATCCAGCCTTGATCTTCTGTTCCATTCTGGAGGCTGAAAGATTACACAGGATCTACTTAAACACAATAATACACCGCCCGAGTTCACACTCAGCTCTTAAATGAAAGACTGAATGAATGAATGAATCTCATTCAGGTAAAGGCTGAAGAACCTGTGGGTCAGCATTTTTGTTTGAACCCAGAAGGGAAGCGCAAAAAAGGAAAAAGCCGGGTCGGTTGCTCAACATCTCTCAGAGCCTGCTAAAAATTAATATTGGTCCCTGAAACATTTTTACAAGTTTTTTTGGGACCGAAATAATGAACAAGCAGAGGCAAAACAGGGTTACCGTAAAGCAGTAGTTACTGTCGCAAAGCAACAAACCGATCAAAAAAACCTTTACAGGAGTGTATTTTGATTTAGGCCAGGATAAAGCTAAGGATGGTCAATTTCAACAATCTCAGACATGAATAGCTGGAAAAAGATAGAATTAAATCATATCAAGACACATTTATGACAATTCATAAATTGTTGAATTGGGATGACAGACAGACACACACACACACACACACACACACACACACACACACACACACACACACACACCCAGGTCTCCTCTTTACATTAACACACAAACACTCACAACATACACTCACTATATACACTCACTCAACACCACCTCTCCTCTTTACATTAACACACACTCACAACACACACTCACTATATACTCTCACTCAACACCACCTCTCCTCTTTACATTAACACACACTCACTATATACTCTCACTCAACACCACCTCTCCTCTTTACATTAACACACACTCACTATATACACTCACTCAACACCACCTCTCCTCTTCACATTAACACACACTCACTATATACACTCACTCAACACCACCTCTCCTCTTTACATTAACACACACACACACTCACTATATACACTCACTCAACACCACCTCTTCTCTTTACATTAACACACACACACACCGACAGTATTCTTTATATTTGTACTGTGTTTTAATATAAAGTATACTGTCGGTGTGTTTGTATAGCCAAACAGGTTGAGACTTTGCTTCAATTTTTGAATTTGAACAGATCGACATGATAAGGAAAACATCCATGAAGAATAATTTTTTGAGAAAACGATTTACTTGATGTGAGTAGGTTTGAGGAAATGATTCATTTAAACCATCAGTGCTGCTTTCCTTCAGGTTTCATGCTGCATCGACATTCTTACACAGAGTAATGGCCTCAGTGCTGTCTTTCTCTCTGTTTCTCTTTTTCACACACCCACACACACACACTACACACACACAGATGCACTAACACACACTGCCGAGTGTGTCCCTGTTGTTTTGCGTGGCCCATGTGCCATGCCAGTTTAGTGCCTGTAAAGTGGCTGCAAAGTGGCCACAGGAGGTCGAGGAGCCTGTGCCATTAATACACTACTAAGGCCCAATTAAAGGCAGGTGACCCAGTGGAACCAGGTCCTCTCCCTCCATCTGCCCTCTGTGGGGCTTCATTAAAGAGAAAGATGCAGGAGACGTATCTCCAAGGATGTCACGGACACGGCAGCAAGCGCCCCTTACAGCAAGCACACACTAATACAACAATTACGCCGCATCCAGAACACAAACAACAACAACACGGGACCAGCCCACAGAAACGATGAGCATGCATGCAATTAAGCCAACAGAGGGAGAAAAGAAGAGAAGAAAACAAACTATGAATGTCCTGAATGAAGACACTGATACCTGGTTTTGCT
Organism: Porochilus rendahli; assembly: GCA_039654305.1. Taxonomy (NCBI): domain Eukaryota; kingdom Metazoa; phylum Chordata; class Actinopteri; order Siluriformes; family Plotosidae; genus Porochilus; species Porochilus rendahli. The sequence goes on from JBCNYG010000020.1 coordinate 17,848,789, forward strand.
CAGGCAGCACCTGTGTGCATTCTTTGGCCAAAAAAGAAAAAAGAAATCTTCAGTACGTACTTTTAAGTCGTCTAATATTTTGTTTTGGTCTAGAGCTAGAAGGCCTAGATAATCAAAAAGTCCTGAACATGGGTATTTCTGTGTGGAGTTTGTATGTTCTCCCCATGCTTTTGTGGGTTTCCTCCGAGTACTCTGGTTTCCTCCCACAGTTCAAAGACCTGCATATTACGCTTCAAATTGCTCCTAGGTGTGGATGGGAGTGTGAATGGTTGTGTGTATTGGCTTGGCGATGGACTGGAGAGCTTTTCAGGGTACCCTGCCTACACCCATTGTGTCAGCCTCCCTGCGACCCTAGTAGGATTAAGCAATTCGGCAAATGAATGAGTAAGTGAGTGATTAGACTCAATGTGATAACGCAATTTCCACAGCGTTAAAGGTGACTTTAAACAGATAAAAAGTATATTGCGTCGTTCTTGAGTAAACTGAAAACCGTAACAGCTACGAAACAAACACTGGACGATCTTTAGATATTATCTGGGATAGTTTATCACACATTTGGAAATATATTAAGGCATCATAGATGCATTAAGAGCTTTAAAAGCCTGCAATTAATGCTTATTATTATCATTAATAATTATCATTATCATTATAATTTCATTCATTCACTCATTTTCTGAACCGCTTAATCCCAATTAGGGTCAGGGGAGACTGGCGCATGTCAGTCAACTAGTGAGGGCAGTGTACAGCCTGGATAGCTCACCAGGCCTTCGCAGGGCAGAAACATGCTGATGGCAACCTAGTTGCCTTCTCGAGCAATAGCTCTTTTACATGCCTCTGACCTCAGACAGTGGAATTAGAGACATGGCCGGCCTTTGATAACCCAGTTAGCTGCACTGGGGGACAGCAGTGACAAGCCGGTGGCAGTGGGGTTTGAACCCCCGACCTTGGGATCAGTAATCCATCACGCCACCACTAGGTCACCACTGCCCTTCATTATAATTTCAGTATTTTAATTATCTCTCGTAAACATCAATGAGTTTTCTGCCTATTTCTATACATAATCTCGATAGAAGAAGTCACGCATTGGAATTTTTCCAGGATGAAAAGTTGAATCTTTCTTGACTCTTAATCATATGACAAGCTGCATTTCACCTCTGCCCAAAACTTATTTGTCTGTCTGACCACACCCGTGCATAAATTTTCACCAATCCTGGTGTTGACTCTACCCTAGAGAGAGGCTGGTGAAGGAATGACTGTTTGTATTTGCTGTGATGTGAGCAAGAACAGAAATGGATATTCCACAGGGTCAGACATTTTAAATGCTAAAACTACAAGCGGACAAAAACTATGGAAACAGTGTTCACATGCTGTAGTATCGGAGGAATAAAAGACTCCATCATGTTCTGCTGCTAGAAATAAACCATTATGCACTTTGTGGCTTGTTTTCCAAACACAGCACAGCCTAAAATGTTTTATTCCTTACTTTTTGTGGAATAACTTCCCATGTGTTACTTTCAGTTGTCATTTTAGGTGTTTCATATGCTTGAACTGCAATTTCAAAAGCTTTAAAGCTTCTAAGTCAGAGCTGAGGATGTTTTTGATGGAGGTACATAGCAGAGCATAACTCTGACATGATGGTTGAAGTTGATGATGTATATCTATCGAGCCGTCACTCTCAGCCTGCTACTGATTCTGCTTTGTTTTTATTTTATTTTCACTTTTCTTCTGTTTAAAAAGCGGATTTCGCTGGGTCTGAGCCAGGGCTCGGGCTGCCTGGAGAGATGTGCACGGCTGCTACAGCGGATGTGATTGCACTGCCAGTCAAGCCGCACTGCTGCGTGTGTGAAGAGGTGATTAACAGACGTGGGAGATCACACGTATACGTGTCATCAAGCAGAGCTGTTGATGTTAGCTTTGGGACTAAAAGGAGTAGTTTCCAAGCGCATACATCGAGGCGTGTTTGCATGTTCACAGCAGGGCTAACTTAAAAAAAAATGAAGGAAAAAGAAAGAGAGTGAGGTTGTGGGGTAAAATTGGAAGGATAAATGATGAACAATTCAGGCATCGATGTGGCCTTCAATAAAAGAGAAGGAAGAGATACAAGTGGACAATCAGGTGTGGAGTAATACAGACACAATATTAGATTCATGTGGATAAACACCCTGTTAGCCACAGTTAGCGGACCAATTAATGACATATTTATAATGCTGGTTAAGATTCTCACCTACTCACTTTCTCTTTCTCACACCGGGAAAAGACTCAGATGACAATCTGTCTGTGTGGAAATAAAGTTACACTAAATTCTGTTTGCTAAAAGTAAAATCAATATCATTTGTCTCCTCAGAACCATTTCCTTATACAACAAGAGCACTCGGAGAGCACAGACCTCTGCTAAGCCCAGTAAATCCCCCATATGAACCTTTCTCACAATGTTAAAGAATCATTAAAAATTCACTTCTAATACAGCTATACTCCACCTCTTTGTAAATAAATAAACCTGTCCATAAAGTTCATTTCAAAAATACAGACAAACAAACCAACAACAGAAATAATCACCTTCATAGAGGAGGTAATAAAAATAAATAAATAAATAAATGAACATAAATAAATAAATAAACAATTAATAAATAAATAATAACAAATATCTGGAATCCAGACACAAAACTGCTCCAAACACATGGCCAAAGTCTAGAGACTCCTTTCCTCAATGTTTGCATATTAATATGAAAATTATTTGTTTCTGTATGTCAAAACTTTAACATTTTTGAATGTAACATGAAGAAAACAGTAGCACAAAACCTCTGCCAAGCCAAAAAAGTACACAGCACCCCCTGCTGGGCCTGCTGTGATACCACACTTCCAAAAAATCCTTCCATTCTCGCAATGTTAAAAAATGTCTGGATCTCGAATTTGATCTGGTTTATCTCCAAAATTCTGAGCTATGCAAAAGGTACTGTGACGCACATTTTCGTTCTGCAGGAAACTGTGTGTGTGTTTGTCTGACCGCAGTCCATGAGTGCAAGCTCGGTCCTAGTAAGTTATTACCTTGCATGTAAGCTAAATATTGTTTTTGTTATTATTACTAGATATGTGAGAGCTTACGGAAATGGAACTAAAGTAAAGTAAGATTACAATAGTCATTATATTTACAAAAACGGGAACTTTCCAGTAGGTCTAACAACAGGTTTTAATTAGAAAATTAGAAGTTCAACTTCGTCTTCAGGTTACACAGAGCATGCGTGTGTCTGAAGACTCGGAAGAGGTCAGTTTTTACATTCCAATTTGTTTACTACTGACAGAGTAACTAATGTCATGACAGCAGCAATGCCATTATTAGTATTAGCGTAAACACGCCATTCGGGTAAATTACCGTAAGGTTAGCTAATAAGAATCTGAGATTATATATGCCAGTTGATGTCATGGAAAGGTCAGTGAATGCGTGAATTCGCTCCACCAGTCATTTATTTTCTTGTGATTGGAACTGGAAACCTAACTCATACTGAATATTCAGATATCAGAATCCAATAAAAGCATTGCAGGCTGACGTCTGTATGTGACGTATGTGCCATGAAGCTGATTTATGTGCAAACTCCAGGCCAAAAAAAGTCGGTGAAAGCCTCGCATATCAGAAGCCAGATTTTCATCCGCAGAGGGTAAATACAACATGCTTTTAACTGTACAACATCCACCCGCCGCAGCTCTGTATGCATGTCATATGATTTAAAATGCATATTGATTCAACTAATTAATTCCAAATATTTCACACAAGTAAAGGAGGGAGAAAAACACACCCACGTGCACACACACATACACACACGCACACACACCCACTCACCCAAACACACACAGTGTGTAATTAACTTCTCTGTGCATTAACTGTCCCCATGCTGCAGCACTCTGACACCGGGCTATTGTGTGTGTGTGTGTGTGTGTGTGTGTGTGTGTGTGTGTGTGTGTGTGTGTGCGTGTGTTGCTGTCCTCCCTCCCTGAGGAAACCAGCACACTAGCTGCTTTAATGAAGTCCCACAGAAGGGAAGCGAAACCTGTCTTGTTTTTTCGAGCTCGCCTTTTGAGCCAAGAGCATAATTGGGGACTGAGTATCCAGTTAATGCTGAACAACCGAGGAGGCTCGTACGGAGAGCATAAGGTGACTCTGCTAATATTGTTTGTAGGCGCTTTGTAATGGTAGGGAGGAAGGAATAGGCGGAGCGTTGGGACACGAGCACGCTTTAAAGACGGTCGGCATGAAGCCATCATTTAGCCCAGTGGCCGGAGGGACGAGTAATACCAAGGGACGCTGATTATTTACTGCAAGTGGGCGCTTGTTCTGTAGCACAAGTGAAAAAAAAAAAACATTAGGGTCCTTATGAGAGAGGGAGGAAGGCACGTCGTGGCAGTAGGGTCCTTCGCCTCGACCAGCAACTAGGTCACAAACAAAACGTGGCGAGGAAAAGTGGTGGCGTCTACCGAGAACCAAATCACATTAATGCCACAGGGACAGGGGAGTCCCTCAATCCCTTATTCATTAAAACTAAATAAAAAAACCCAGGTCATTTATCTCTTTCCCTCTAAAGCCATAAACACAAATAGTTTCACTCCGCTATTTTTCTTTCACTCAGTGCCACGGCATAGATCATCGACAATAAAAGTCTCGTCCTGATGACTTACTGGGTTAAAGTGAAATGTAAAGAAAGTGGAGTGTAATTGGAAGAAATATGATGTAAATAATGACACCGGGGTTACGCTCTCGGGGAAAAAACACCAAGACAACGACAAAGTCATGGGAAATCAGAAAACTAGGGTTTGGTGCTCAGCTTGAACATTTTCCATTTGGTAACGGCTACCTTTACATCCTTTAAAAAAACCACTCATTAAAGGAACAATAGAACGGGGTGCTGGAGGTGGCGGAGGGGGGTGACAAGGCTTTACAGCTGGGTCCTCCGAAAAGCAAGCAGGCGGTACATCATTGTGTCTGATATTAATTGGATTACAATTAGCCAGATTTAACCCTTATTAATGACGTCCCTGTTAGGATGTTGGGATGACGCGGCAGTCTTGGGCGTCCATCCGCAGAGCCACAGTGCACTCTGTGGAAAGAGGAGGAACCAGCAGCGGGACGGGCGATGAAATTATAATCATCTCGCATGCACAGGTACATGATGTACAGCGAGCCGTTTCAAAGTGTTCTTATTAATGTAGCTTTGTATCAAACAACCATGGGGAAGGGATCTTAAAAAAAGGCTATGGTGCAATTAAAGTGCACGGGGGGGAAAAAAGTGGACGTGAATAAATTAAAAATAGATATGCAGAAGGCCTGCCTGGAAGCGTAATTGTTTTCAATTATAAAGTGCTTACTAACACATTTAAAATGGTGCTAGACTACAAGCCTAGAGGGGATGAAGCTCCTAATTTGGGTAATTCTAGCTTTGACAGAATCCGAACACTTACAGCAAGGGTTTTAAAGTGTATTTAAAGCTCTCCGAATGCGAACGTTACCAAGGGGACTGTAACCAGGCCTGGGTCACGGTGAGGGAGAGGGAAAGTGGGAACATTATTACCATGGCTTCAGCACCACGGGAGGCCTCCACGCCAAGCTCATCATCATACTCTTCTCTTTTTTTTGTTTAAGTAGCCCATTCAGAGCTGATCGAACAAAGCAATGCCTCCTGCTTGAGTCGTTTTTTCCCTTTTCCTTCTTTTTCACCCTATCCAATTTGACTGAGGACACGTAGGACACTTTAATAGATTGCTTCATCTGTCTTCCATTGTGCGTTCGCACCTTTGATACTGAAGCTATTCAGTTTTACGCTTCATGTCCTAAAAGCAGAACTTTGACTTTGACCCACCGCCCATTGCCAGAGCGTATAAATGAGTTACAGCTCCAACCTCGATGCATGGCATCTGTATAAGTGCTGCTTCGGCCACTATTTCAGTGCCCTGTGAAGATCCTGATCCAGATAAGAGGCTGCCTGTTTGAATGACACCTCTGTTACTTGCGCGGAGGGAAACGATAGCATGACCCTTCAGATTTCAACTTCAACTTGACCTACGAGCCTGGATCGGATATCAAAACACGGTGCCATCTGGCCCCGGCCAAGACCCAACGTGGGCTCCGGAGCACGAGGTTAATATCATACAGTTAGAGCGCGGGACAGAGACCACAATTATCTTCAATTCCAGGACAGAAAATCCTATTATTCGATCTGGACTCAGACAGATGGGGAGGCAGCGACGTCCTCTCCCATTCCTGAGCAAGCCAATCTGCTGGCTGGAGCCACAGCAGCGATAGGGAAAGTACACAATGGTGGGAGAGGGCAGGAGGGCAGCAAGGTTCGCTCTCATTTTTTGTATCAGGGAGCGATGCTTGGTGAAACCTGAGCTGAGACCGACAGCTCCATCTCCTCCCAACAGCACGGACACCACAATAGAACCTGCAGGGAGCGTTTGAAACCCTTCAACAGCAACCGCTGGGAGGTGAAGCGACAGATGAACACATCCCATGAGAACCACTTCTCTAAGGGGGTACACAGACCTTATGCGATATGTGCTGGGAATAGGCAGGATTCAGACTAAATATGGGGCACATTCTACTAAAACGGTCCTGAAATACATTACAAAAAGGCGGCCGGTTTCCTTTTACCAAAGGCAATGCTAATGTGTGTTTCCCTGCCAGCTGAGGTCTGTGTACCATCAGGCCCCAGAGAGCTGTTTTACAGAGCAAGTCTGAGCTTATTAAAGGAAAATACATCCGATTTATCAAAATATGTGCTCGTGCTTTAACAGAAATTTGAACATGTTCTTGTAGGGGCCGAGAATCAACACAAAATACTCCATGTACTATTTATAAGTATGTTAAATTAGGAAGTGACTTTAATGTTAAAACAGACGCATCAATCTTCGTGACCCTCAACATGCCACCCACAACCACGGATTTCACCTGTGGTGAGAATTTAATAGCTGAGAACGCCGCACAAAAGGTGGTGTGTGAGAAAAGCACCACTGCTAGAGTGACCACAATGGTGATGTTCCAAACCACAAAGCCATACCGTCATACCACACTCATGTGAGAAATTGCCTAAGGCATGTTATACGGCTCCATTGTGGACTGCTCTACTGCTGTTTGAAAAAAAGCAGCAGCGAAAGCAGCATTAGCAAGACACTTAAGGGCTTAGGAACAGAAGATGCTGTCCATTCTGTCCTCTTCTACTGGTGTTTGACTGACCTGGTTACTTAACGACACATATTACAAAGAGCAAGTACTTAACAGACATTTCTGCTTCCAGACAGGGCGGCAGACATGAACCATGCTATCAGAGCAGAATTCAGTGTTAAAAGCCCTTCATCAAGAATGTAATTGATTCCTGGTTATTAAAATGGATTTATTAAGCGAATTGGTTATTAAATGTTCGTGAAGCTTCTTTAATGGCACTCCCAGCATGAAGTCCATTAGACAGCATGACCTAATTTAAGACTTGCGCATGAGCCGATTTAGAAGCAGCACAATTTTGATATCAGAAAGGCAGTGATCAAGGGGTAACGGCCTGGAACGCAAGTTTGAACACACTCCTCGGGCCTCCTTCAGAGTTCATTAGGAAAAAAATAATAATAATCGACCAGCACTATGGTGGAAATCGCAGCGTGTGCAAGTGTCATGATAATTAAGATGGCTGCCTCCTCAGATGCCTCCTCGATGGCCCCAGCAGTTATCAAGGCCGCGTCTGGAAGTCATCATTTATCCAAGAAACAGAAACACACAGGGTGCCGAGAGAGAGGGAGAGAAAAGCGAATGGAGGGGGATGCTAGTACACCAAGACAAATATGAGATATTGGGATATTAGCTGCGGACAGTGAGAAGCAAGAATGTCCTACTTATGCTGTCAAAAATGTCCGTTGATGCTCACTAAATCTTCGAGGTGAACTCAAGCTTTGCAAGACAACCCCCAGTTTGAGTCAAGACTGCGAATATTCTAAATCACAGGCATTAAGAGGAAAAATGAGCCATCTGGACTCAGACAGCATAAGTGATATGTTCTTACTTCATCCAAATATGTCTACTGATGCTCACCTATCCCTTAGATTGAACTCATGGCCCCCAGTTGTTGTTTTTGTGTGTGTGTATGTGTTCTGGGAATAGTCTGAATCAAAAGTGAACACGAGTTGGCTTCCAATCGCAGCTGTCCCAACTGAGAGCCATAATGATCACAAGCATTAACCACAAATATGCAAAG
>JBCNYG010000020.1:17924302-17934720 GCA_039654305.1 Porochilus rendahli
GTTTGCCGAGCGGCTTAATCCTTCTAAAGGCTTTACGAGGCTGACGCCTATCTCAACTGACACACACACACGGAACCACTCACACCTAAGGGCAATTCAGAATAGGCATTTAACCCAACACGTCTTTGGACTGTGAGAGGAAACCAGGCAAGCTCCACACAGAAATGGCCGAGCTGCAGATTCGAACCCATGTCTATCATTAGTAATTAGTCTTATAATGTATATACCTTTTTCCATTAATCCTGGTGTGTGACACAAATCCAAAATCAATACCTCTCATCAAGCTATTTCGTTAATGCTGCTACACTGTGGAGAGAACTTTAAATCACTATTGTACGAATCATTTGACTAACGTTACCTTTAAGAATAAAGCCAATACCAGGTACGTAGAAGCTCCTATAAAACCAGCCTGATGTTCCGTTTTCCATTCTCCCCGTCAGACGAAGTCCGTCATGAGCTGAAAAAGACACTGAAAAGGATGTACGAGCATGTTTATGAAGACCCGACCCAGCAAGAACAACAAAAGCTTTTCGAGAACGTGTGGACAGACCTTTACGTTACAGACGGCAGCCATGCTGCTGTGAACAGTGAGCACGAGTTTCGGCAGATAAAGGAGCTGCAAGAGGATCCCCGCAAGAAGTCGATCCTGGTATCCTCGAGGGATATATTCAATCCTGGGGTTGTTCAGAAGCGGTACATAAGGACAGTGGTAACTAAAGGAAGTCCAGGGACTGGCAAATCATTTCTAGTTCACAGGTTTATCTTAGACTGGGCGGAAGGTAGATCACACCAGGAAATCTTTTTTCTGATCCCTCTGCCGTTCAAGGAGTTGAACAGAGTGACCGAGGAAAAAGTAAGCCTCATGGATTTAATCGTCAGATTCTATCCAGAGATGAAAGAAGTGGATAACCTCGAGTTTGAAGGCTGCAAGGTAATGTTCATCTGTGACGGCCTAGACGAGCGCACTACCCCCATCGACTTCTACAGCATTGCACACTGGAGTGATTACAACGAGCCAGCAAGACTAGACGTTATCTTCTATAACTTGATTCGGGGAAATATGCTACATTCTGCCTATTTGTGGGTGACCACTCGCCCTGTAGTGATCAACCCCATCCCCCCAGAAAGTATCGACCAGTTATTAGAGGTTCGTGGCTTTTCAAATGAGCAGAGAGAAGATTACTTCAGGAAGACCATCCCCGATCAGGAGCTTGCTGAAAAAGTTGTTGCTCACATCAAGAGTAACAAGACGCTCTATATTATGTGCCACCTGCCGCTGTTCTGTTGGCTTGTGCGCAAATTGCTTGAGAGGGATCTCCAAAGCGGAACGCTTCCCAAAACTCTTACCCGTTTCTACACTAACCTGCTAGTCCTGCATATTAAGCTGCGAGGCCATAAGCTGCTGTCGCCAGACTCGGAATTCTTCTTAAAGCTTGGGAAAATGGCCTTCCAGCTGCTTGAGAAGGGTGAGTTCACGATCGGGAAAGAGCACTGGAAACAGCATGGTCTGAATGTTGAAGATGCCGTGGTCACCGCAGGCCTGTGCACGCAGTTTTTCTGCGAGAAATTTATGATGTATCAGGAGAAAGTAGACTGCTTCGCTCATCCAACGATGCAGGAGTACTTAGCGGCTCTTTACGTGTTCCTTAGCTTCAAGAACCTCAAGAAGAACGTCCTGGAAGGTCCAAAGTTTAAAATATTCCCGGGCTCAAAATTGAATCTCGTGGATCTGTACAAGAGTGCTGTAGACAGAGCATTGCATGCTCAAAATCATAACTATGACCTCTTCCTACGTTTTCTCTTGGGCATGTCTGTTGAGGCCAACCAGGAGCTGCTCAGAGTCTTTCTTTCCAACCCAGACGCTAATCAACAAGCACGGCATGAGATAGAACGCTACATCAAAAAGAAGATGAAGGAGCATCCTGAGAAAACAGAAAACCTTCAGAGATGCATTGACGAACTTTACCCTCATCCTCAAAGGTCACTGAACTGACTTTACGGCATTGGACGTGGCAGAGAACTGATTCATTCCTCGGGGTCTAATGTTTGTATATGTCAGTAGCACAGAACCATCTAAACTATCAGCAGTGCTTTGAGATGAAACTGCGCATGAAAATTAAAGATTCTCGTCTCTAACTGCACCACTTTGTTTTCTTTTGTTGCTTCTCAGCTCCCTCTAAATAGGCAAGCAAAGGTTGCAGTAACAGGAAAAGAAAGCAGAAGGAATGCACTCAGAGAGTGCAGACCTCCACCAAGATAGTGTAATCACTACTTTACTTGGGTTATAGTGGCAGATGAAGAATTACAGTGCCCCCTTGTGGCCTGTTCCACAGTTATTTTTGAGCTCTGGCTTTTATCCAAGGTCTTTATTTGCACCTAATGAATATTTAATGAAGATTATTAACTTTGTTTAGTAATATAACATGTACTGGAAAGTTATTAATATATTTTTTTTCGAGGGGGAAGACATACGGAATTTATATTTTAGACTTGAATGTCTCACACCAAAATAAAAAGTTTTCTGCAACAGCATCATTTGTGTGTTTTTGATCCAAAACCTCCTGTCTACTCAGTTCTAGATTTTAAGAATTAATATAAACTGATCCATTTCCAAATCACAGGATGAAGAATAGAGGACAGAAGAATCAACAAGGCATGTAATAAGAACTTGGGATTCAGCCTCGATGAAAACTAGGTCTTGTTTAAAGGAAACGGTCGCGCCTGCCTTATTTAACCACACCATGCACTTACCAGAACTTAATGCTATACGGACTTCCTGAACTCCCACAGAAACGTCTCCGTCACACGTGTGTGGGGCCGCATGTAACAAATTCAGGACCCCCTTGATATATGAGGCTTGTACAATTTGCAATTTCTTAGGTACTTTGGTAAGTGTGTGCTGTCGTCAGCTAAGGTTTGGCTTGACGTGTTCAGCACACGTGTAAGGTTAAGGTACCGTCTAGTCACTGGTGGTTCTGCTTAATCAGCTGTTTACCATTAACCCGCTAAATGGGCAATTTGAAATTATAATCTAAAATTAATTTTGAGGCAAAATTAACACCTTGAGCTCTTCGTGTTCCTCAAACTATTCCTGAACAATTTCTGCAGTGACAGGATGCATACTGCCTTTAGGGAACACTTTTTTTCCATGAAAGGTGTACTTAATCTCTAACGATATTCAGGTAACACCCACACGAAAGGCCGGACCCCATGTTTCCCAGAACCGCACTCTCTCTGCATGGCCATGTCACTGGTCCACTCGCTGTGCTTCCTAGGACCGCTTCTGGTAGGTAATAAATATATAACAGGGATACCTCAGAACACCTGCTGTTCATTTTCTACCATTCTAACAAGATATTCAATGCTATTCATGTCTCGGTAATTGAACAGGTTTATTTTGTTGTAACTGAAGCACAAAGAAAACTTTTTATACACTCAATTTGGTCAAGAATAGAGTTGCACTTCTATTGTAAATAAACAATTCTGAGAGAAGAACTGTCTTGTGTTCTGAATTTTTGACAGCCTCAATCTAGTTGAAGATGTCACTGTTTTTTCTTCACGACGTGGGCACAGTCGTATTTGCCCCTGACTACTGTGAGCTTGACACCTGGGAGATCCTGGGTCCTGCCTCCTTGCACCAACACAACATTGTGCTCCTGAAGATTATGTCCTTCACCTGGAATGAACACCACCGCCTCCTTCCCATTGGAGAGACGAACCCGTGCACATTTCCGATTGGCTGAGTTGGGCTTTTTGGGCTTCCTGATCATCGTTTTCAGGATTACTGCTTTCAGCTGCGGTCGGCCGAATGTGGCACCAAGCTTTTTGGGTGGAGGTGATGGTTTGCCCTTGCGATGCATCTGATTGAGTGTAGCCATGGTCCTGTTTAAAAGATGTCCAGACCAGGGAAAAGCACACTGGGAGGCTGTAACAGTAACATCACAACACAGAACATCTATTTACATTACACTTAAAACGTCTGATTTGCTTCAGATTTACAATAATAATGGAATCAAAAAATCAAACCATTATTCAGCACTGTGTGCTGTGTACAGATGTTTGCAGTGACATGTAAAAGCTCTGGTTAATGGCAAAAATAAATAATGACATGTAAATAAATGAACAAATATGATGTATTCCTAATCAAAGAGAAACCTCGGCAGTGTATAAAAATGGAATTATAAAAGAAGAGACAATGACAGTCAGGCACTGAACCGCCTCATGCTGGTAATATGCACGTCTGAGAAGGGTCTGTCACATTTTAAAATCTTCCACCTTCTTAGAAATTAACAAATATCCTTTTCCCCCATTCAACAAAGGACACAAAATAATAGGAGCGTACAAGAATACGCAACGTTTAAAACAACCAATCATTTTTGCAATCTTTGAGCAAGACTGAACATTCCAGAAATCATTTAATTGGTCGAATACAAAACTAGAACACTAATGTGACGTAAGAATGCATCTAAAACTACTACTTCTGTATTCTTCTAGAGATAACATCGGGATTTATAAACTTAATCTCTAATATCACTTCAATGCAGGATCATGCACATATTTCTTTCATGCATGTCTGTATTTGTTGAAAGCTGAAGAACGCCATCAGATCTGGATTTGCACATTGGCTGTGTATTCCCCAACATATGAAGGGCACCCAAGACTGGGACTTGAACCCAGGACCTGCGTGCAGTAGGGTGGACATGCTGAGCACTAAACCACCATGTTAACAATATTCCTTCAGATGGATAGAATGTTAAATTATGTCTATTTTCTACTATATATATATATGTGGTATAAGGAAAAAAACACAAGGCTACATTTTTCTCCCTACAGACCTGTTTCGTGGTTGCCCACTCATCAGGGGATTTATTGAGAATATTGTTTACCATAGTTTATATATATATATATATATGCCTCTTTGTAACCTTGCTGGTCTCCTGACTTCAAGGCATCATCCCGTGCTCTAAGCAGGGTGGGCAACTTACTGTTTCTGGTTCCAGAACCCTTTAACTGTCCTTCTTGTGGACACATTCTCAGTGCAGTAGTTAATGTAAGAGAGCACAGCTGATGTGTCTCCTCAGCAAATATTCCCCAGTCTGTATAGTCAAAACAAACTTGTAGAGCTGCAGTGGCTTCCACAGTTTACACCTGAACTGTTTAACTGCTGATCTTTGACTACAGATTTTAGGTTTATAAGCAGGAATCAGGGACAAAAAGAGATGATCTGAGAGTCTGAAATGTGGTCCATATGTAGTCCAGTGGCTTTATAAGCATCTGGAATGTTGGGGTAGACCTGGTCAAGTGTGTCAAGAGTGTTCCTTGTTGGACAACTCACAATTTTGTAGAATCTAGGCAGGACAGATTTCAGGTTTGCATGATTAAAGTCTACTGCCACGATTATAACACAGTCCAGCTGTGCCTAAATAAAAATAATTATTAATAAAAACAATTATTTATTCCTTACTCATGATTACTTATTCCATATTCACATTTGGTGACTCTAGTATATGTGAACCAAAAATATAATCGGAACTGTATGATGAATAGCCTTTAGCTAGTAATGGTTGCAGAATAAAACAAAGCTGTTGCTGCTGTTCAGTAATTAGTTACAGACCTTTGCAATAAAGGAATTTTAAATAACTGGACTGGGGACTTGGTCTCGGAAATATTGTGCCAGGGATTAGGAATAAATGTTTGGATTCATCAAATAATAATAAGCAATGAAGACAGAGTATTAAAGGAGAGGTTGAGGATTTAAAGGGGTCAGAAGATGATTAAGAAGTTAAAGAAGTCCAGTTGCAACTATTAGTTATCCCGCTCCTAGAGTTATCGCTGTTACTTAAGCTTTGATTACATGTACACTTGTCAAGCTCTTTGTCCCTTTGGCTTAATGTCCACATTGAGCTGAGTTGCATCTGTTTGATCACAGTAATGTCTCAGCGGAGAAGAGCGAGAGCTGCTCTGGACATGGTCCATTAGCGAGAGCAGTGTGAGAGGACCTTAAATGAGTGGGAGGACGCAAGCGGCACATCCTGCTCGGTTTCTCTAAGCAAAGGCTGGATCTGTTTGATATTTTGGTGCCGCTCCGGCACCCCCCGTGCTTCTCGCTAGAATGCCCAGCTGCTGATCATCGCCATCGATCGGGCGCGTCCTTGATTAAGGAACTTGCTAGCTTGCACGCTAGAGTCTGTCCAATCAATTCAACGATCCCACTATTCACTTCCTGCTGTGTGTGATGGCCATGTTGGCATTCGGCATGCGACCAAAAGGCTCTGGTCGGATCCGCCACATTGATCCGGACAGCAGGACTGTGTGAGAACACGGACAAAAAGCCCTCGACAGGGGTCCCTGTTCTGAAAGGACACAAAATGATGTTGATTACGATGATGACCACAGTGATGTAAATAATAAAGACTAGAAAATGTGTGTGTTTTATTCTGAATTTCTGTCTGTTTTTTACAGGGCCTGTATCTCCCCCCTTTTACTTGCATCCTAACAGATAAAGGCCCTCCCTTTGCACATCAATGTTTGATGATAATATGACTTAGCAGTTACGCATGTTAAGATTATTTCCCCTTTGTTCTTCGGAGTTTGCTCTCTAAAGAAGAACATCGCTCTGCAGGAACTCTACTTGTGCAACAATGAGCTCAACAGCTTCCTTGACTCCATGCAGCTAGGAGAGCTTCTCAAATACAACCGCACTCTCCGAACCCTCGATCTTAGCAACAATGCCATATCAGACTCAGGTATGACCTTTTCATTGTCTCAAACTGAACCTACACGAATACATCAGATTTCTATGCTTCCATAACACAGCTATGCTACACTGAGTCCACAAACACTTTCCTTTCTAATGCCGCAGGTCTTGAGGAGCTCTGTGAAGGTTTGAGAGTTCAGAAGTCTGGGTTGAGAGCATTAGCGCTGCATAATAACCAAATTACTCACCAAGGCATGACTCATCTAGGAAGTGTTTTGGTGAGTTGCAGTGCGTGTTCATTAAAAACGCTTTTATGCAGTGCCGTTTGCCAATTAGTCTGATGAAGTGCGTAATATGTTAATACATTATGCCCCAATTTTCTAGACAAATGCAAAGACTAAAAAAAAGAAGAAATTAAAGCAGCATTGTAAAACCCAGCCCTTTCAAATGCTACAAAATATTGACTGTGAAACTTTAGTTCAGTGTCATGTGTACCCTACATGTACCAGTTTATACATTAATAGAATTGGGAATTCATAGAAATAGAATGTAAACTATTGAGACTGGGAAATTTTTGCAATTGGCAAATTGGGAATTGGGAAAATACCAAACTACTGAAATTGGAAATAAGGAAATTGCTAAATTTTAGCAACTTGGAAATTGTAGAAATTGGTAAAATTAGGATATGGTAAATTATTGAAACTGGAATTTGGGGAAAATGGTAAACAGAAATATCAAATAAGGAAGCTGGTAAACTATAGATATTGGGAATTAGGAAACATGGTAAAATATATAAAATTAGATTGGGTAAATGGTAAATAAAGTAAATTTGTAGTGAATAGTAAACTATAGAGGTTGGAAACTTTAATAATTATCATAAACGATAAAGACTAGAAAGTGGGGGAATGGGAAACCAATGAAACTGAAAACTGGTCAACAAAATTCTAAACTATTGAAATTGGATTTAGAAAACTATAACTATAAACTATAAAATCTGGAAAGACTTTTAATTCAAAATTGTAAAATTGCTCAGCTATACTGGGAAACATTTCTTATTAATAATATTTGAGATCAAGTTATATTTGGATATTAAGTTTATTTTAGATCTGTTTCATCAAACTTTATTTATTTGTTTGTTTGTTTCTATAAATTCAATAAAACAATCCTACTCTACATGCTTATTATACCATAACAGAGATGAGCCAGCGATAATTTTCTTTGGTTGATATTTATTTCAACACTGTGACCATAAAGATTGGTCGTCAAGCTGTGCCATGTCTGCGCATAATTAGTTTATTCATGTGCACAATTGTTGTCAGCAACCCTAATTGGTTCAAGTTTCTATGATATCATTATTTTTTAAAAGTTCTTAAACGTCTTCAGGACAGCTCCTGGATTCTTTTGTCTCTGGTAGAGTTTGACAGAATGGCAGAAAAAAAAAAAAGCGGAACAAAAAGAAAGCGTCTATCTTTTCCACAGCGGATGGCTTATGTGTAATCCTTAATAATATCCATTCCCCTTTAGTAGCTCTGATTGTCAGAATAAACTGTACCTCTTTGTCATTTGAATGGCGATCCAAATCAAAAGGGTACAAATTAAAGGGCCGCTTTTGTCTCCTCTCGGCCGCTGGCACATTCGCCGTGAATCCATCCAGGCCAAAAATAAAGCTGGCTCATTCCATTTCGCCTGCACTAAATAAGAACAGTTTGATTAAATAATAGATATGTGTTTAGTGGGCTTTTCCATGTGCTGTGTCATTAAGAAGGATAAGTAGACATCCATGCGACCATAATGAATATAATTAGTGCAATGGCTGGTCGTGTCAAATATGACACAGGAAGGGCTGTTATTAACCTTTCTGCTTTTTTTTATTTCTTTATTCCGGGGTGCCTTTAAAAGGAGGCAAGAGCAGAAGGAATAAATGGGTTAGTCGGTCAGACGATGGAGCCTGGCTTGTGTCAGTAGACGTTAATTAAATCATGTTATTTTTGCAATGACGTTTGTGGAATCCTTTTATGTATCTTGTAAATGTCCTTAACATCGCCACCCATGTTATACGCTAATGATTTAATTAATCACAGACCAGATTGTCCATGCAATGTCAAGCTGTTGCAAACTTTACCTTACTTCAACGTCATGTAAAACGTGTGTCATTGTCTTGACGTGGATGAATGTGACAGTAATTTTAAAAAGTCGACCAGTTTTTAACTGTTAATAACAAATAAACCAAAAAGGTTCAGTATTTGATGTATTTTTGTTGTTTCTGTAAAACGTTTGGCTTTCACACAAAATACATTTGCTATGCTATGAAACTGATTATGTCCAAATGGTATAAATAAACAACTTTAAGGCTGTTTAATATGTTATACTTATAGCTCTGGCACAAAAATAAACAAGATAGCTGATGGATAAACTACAAAGATTGGGAATCGGGAAAATTGTAAACTATAGAAAATGGGAACTAAGGCAAATAGTAAGATATAGAAACTGAGAATTGGCAAAATAGCAAACTATAAAAATTAGGAATTTGGGGAAAATGGTAAAATATTGATTAGAAATTTGGAGAAAATGGTAAAATATTGATTAGAAATTTGGAGAAAATGGTAAACTATAGAAATTAGGAATTAGGAAATAATGGTAAACTAGAGAGATTAGAAATTTGGGGGAAATGGGAAATGGCTGTAATGATAATATATTTGGCTTAGTCTAATCCACTCTAGCTGTTTATATGGGGGAAGGGTGTTAATTTAACAATGTCACTTCATTCTCTAGCCTTTGTTGAGAACGCTGGAAACGTTGGACCTTAGTGATAACAACCTAGAGGACATTGGGATGCACATGCTGAAGGAGGCACTCATCAGCAATCACTCTATTACACGACTCAGCCTGGCTTCAGTAGGAATAACATGTGAGGGTATGGCTCACCCATGTCCATGTTTCATTTTGTGTCATTGTCAACACGCCAGGTTTCACTTCCAGTCATTCCTGTTTGTCGTTTGGTGCTGGATGCACTTCAGGTGCTGTGGCGTTGGCTGAGTTCCTGGCCGAGTCTCGGCTCCTCCATACTCTGGATGTGAGGCAGAACCTCATCCTCACTGGAGGCCTGATGGCTTTCGCTCTGGCCCTGAAGATTAACTACACTCTTATTCATTTAGATCTGGACCAAAACCCCAAAGAGGAGAAGGTGAGGGAATGTGAAGAATTTGCATCATGTTACATTAAAAACCTTCTCATACACACAAGATAGAAAATTAAAGAAAAATCTTGGCTATGACTTTAAGGCATGGCTTGATATATTGGAACATCATACTTACCACCTAAGAGAAATCACCAACAATTACTCAATTCAACGGTAAAGGTTGCAATAACAGTGATGTTTCATAAGCAATATGTTTAAATAACAGTAGGTTTTTATGAGTCATTTTATGACAAGTACTGTAATCTTGTCAATCACCTTCATGACTAAAGCTTCATGTGACGATAAAGGTTTGCTGGCTTTGCATGGCTTGTCACAAGGCAAACGGCAGCTTGACAAACTCCTTGAAAGAATATGCTACCCTACTAAGCCTTTGATTGGTTAAAACAGACACATAAACTTAATTTGTACTAGCTCGTGTCTGTCTGTCTATAATTTCGGATTTTTGCGGGAAAAATTGAGGAAAATTGTATTATTATTATTGTTATTATTGTTGTTATTATTATTATTATTATTATTATTATT
>JBCNYG010000020.1:17989396-17999411 GCA_039654305.1 Porochilus rendahli
TGTGTGTGTGTGTGTTTGTGTATGTGTGTGTCTGTGTGTGTTTGTGTGTGTGTGTGTGTGTGTGTGTGTGTGTTTCTGTGTGTGTCTGTGTGTGTCTGTGTGTGTGTTTGTGTGTGTGTGTGTGTGTGTGTGCACGTGTGCAGAATATATATGATATAAATATAGGCAGAAACTGAATATATATGACATTAACTTTTAATGAGCATGTGGTTATCACTTGGTTAAGATCATGTCTCTGTTTTACACTCAAACCAACACTCGGATGCCCGTGTCAGCAGAGTAGAATCGATGGAATTCCGATATGTGCAAGGCTTCGCTAATAGAACAAAAATTGGCTCCCAAAAGGAACAAACCTGGAAATTATTTTTTAATAGGCTAGTTTTATACCTACATTTTATAGTTTTAGAAACTACCATCGTGGGCCGATTTAATTAAGTAAACCATTTGATATCTAGAAGTGTTATCGCAATGCTTAATACAAGAAAGATTTACAGCAAAACAAAAAAAGGAAGTGAACTGTGTGTTTCATTTTTGTGTCTGCTCATTAAGACATTGTAGGCATGCCATGGGGATTCCCCACAGATTTTCAAAGACTGTTGTTGTTTAGTTTCGAAAACATGAAAACAGTATCTCGTTTTAAACATTACTTACATTAGGACTATAAAATTAAATATGAATACCATGGGGCAGTGGTGACCTGGTCGTGAGGTGCTGGATTACTGATCCCAAGGTCGAGGGTTCAAGCCCCACTACCAACGGGATGTCACTGCCGTCCCCCCAGTGAGCTTATGTGGGGTAGTGATAACTGGGTTATCAAATGCCGGCCATGTCTCTCACTGTCTGTGGTGAGAGGCATGTAAATTGCTGATTTTCGTCAAGAGGAGGCTGCATAGCCGTCAGCGTGTTTCTACCCTGCGATGGCCTGACGAGCTGTAGAGTGTACCCTGCCCTTGCCCAGTGTAGGCTGAGATGGACGCCAGCCTCCCCGCAACCCCAATTAAGATTAAGAAGTTCAGAAAATGAATAAACGATACTGATACTGTGTAGACGAAGTTGGTGTCTGTGAAACTCACAAATATTTGCAGCTTTTTTGTGGCGTGAAACATAAACCATAACAACACAACTTCCATATATTTACTACAATATAACCTTAATATTCAGGCAATACAAGCAGTGTTTAATGGAGTATCACAAATGTTAGACAACAGGTTTAATTCTGATTACATTCTGTTTTTGTGAGTTTCAGTCTAAATCTTTCACTTTGGACGTGGGGTTTAGGATTTTACACACGAGACAGAACACTTCTAACAGACTGAACAAATTCCACAAGCTCCACATTTACGGCCCAAAACGATGTGCTCTCCATTAACCTTTGTGCAGCAGTTGGGACTCCATGAAACTCACACACACAAAAAAACAAAACCTGTGAACAGACTAACTTACAAAGCCTGCCAATTTTAATGTACACAAAGTTACACCATAAAACCTGTTTATTCTTCTGAGGGATGATTTTGATTATCTAATAGCATGATTTAGATCTTATTTAATTTAACTTGAACATTTAGACTTCAAATGTCCCAATTTGTGGATCTATTAGCCAAGCCACATACCTACACAACTCATAAACAAAGAAAACAGACTGGTGTTTATGATGCGGCGATCTCGTTCAAATCTCGCGAGATCTCGCGAAGCAGGCCGCCGTCCAAGTTGACTAAAGGAAACAAGGCCTCGACGGCTCTGCTTTTCAACAACAGCAGCAGCTCTCCAATCATCCTGATTAAAACATATTTTGACCGTCACAGCTCGGATATCACCCGCTAACGGCATCAAACTACGGGACAAACCCAATGCAAAGAAAGAGATAAAATGAGAGTCTCCTGGAGCAAACGAGCTCTTACAAATAAGCTAACATGTAGCATGCAGCTAAAAAGCATCGCGTGTTTTTCACCAACTACAAAAATAACCCGCGCACGTCATCCATCAGTCGTGTAAAAACTGAACGGGGGATTTTTGTGTCTGACATGACTTACCAGGCATTGTACCGAAGGTTTTATTCCCGGGCAGTCCCAAAAATAACTCCAATAATAGATTAAAATGTTCCTGTTTTCACCAACACCGTTACCTGGCCAGCCTTCTATCCTACGTCAGGATCATTCATGTGGAGCCGTATTTCAAACATTTGAACGTGCGCCCCCTGCCGGCTTCCCTGCGCCAACACACCTGTACATACAACCAGGAACTGGGAGAGGGCGCGCGCGGGTCTGATAAATGTGATCTACACTCACACGCTCACTCATTTGCTGAACCGCTTAAAAAGGAGTTGGGGGAAGACTGGAGTCCATCACAGGTGACATTAAGCAAAGGCAGGGTACACCCTGAACAGCTTACCGGACCGTCACAGGGCCAAAACACACAATCGTTGCCACCTAGGGGAAATTAGAGGAAACCCACTTGAGCACAGGGAGAACACAAGGTCATCACAGGGCCAACACACTCCCACACAACGATTCACACTCACTCTCACACCTAGGTGTGATCTGGAACAGCCTGTTAGCCTACTTTGCATGTTTTCAAGGCGTGGGAAGAAACTGGAGTACCTGGAGGCAAAACCCCCCACCCAGCCCCAGGGATAACTATTCCCCCCCCGCCCCCCGCGCCGCCCAGGGGAATAGGAGCGTGAGCGGTCCCCATTACCCTCTCCCTCCCCGCTCTTGACTGTGTGCTGATTGCAATTAAAATTGGGGCCCTGGACCTTCTACTTTAGCCGGCCTTGGTCTCTACCCCGCAGCCACGGGGGGCTCTGGCTGGGGCTTTCCTCTGCCACCCTCTGGGTAGGCCCAGGGTCATCTTCGGTGTGAGGTGGCTTGGGTCTGTGCTCCGAGGTTGCTGAGATGGCCCGGGTCCCTGGGCTGCCCTGGTCTATCTCTGGCCTCTCTGAAGGTGTGGTTGCAGTTACACGGTCTTGCTTGTCACTTGTCGCTGATCACTCACTTGTTCCACATGTTTTGCATGCTGGCAAGGTCACCACGTTGTCTTTTTATGTATATATACACACACACACACACACACACACACACACACACACACACACACACACACACACACACACACACACACTATCAGACATATAAGACAAGAAAAATCTGGCAACCTTGAAGGCATGAACTACATTCAGGTGATTTTAGTAATCTAAACAGAGAGCACAGAAAATTGATTTACTTAACACAACTCTAAATATGCTTGGAATACCTTTCCCTCTATAGATACTGCATAATGACCATGTACCTGTGAAACTCTAGCCCATAGATGAGGTATAGTTGGACGCAACCTTTTCTCCAGTACAGACATAAGAAGATCTTCAAGGGATGGACTGCGTCCCAGTTCCATCTCATAAGGCAACATATGTTCTGGAACAGGAGAATCTAGAAATGACATATTGCATAAAAAACTCAGTCAAACATTATTTAAAAGAAGTATCTGGAATGTGGTGTAGTTTCTGGATTGTTTTTAGAAGTATTATTTTTATTCATGTGGATAATAGAGGTTAAATATCTTTAAGACTTCTTGAATTTATGATTATGGTTGATGGTTGCTTTAAAAAAATAAAAAATAAAATAAAATAAATAAAAAAATAAAATCAACAGCTACACATGTTCTCTGTCTAAATGTTAATAGATTTGACTTTAGATGGTTCTCATTAACAAAAGTTTTTACAATTATGTGCATTTCTACCTTTCCAGAGGTCAGAGCAACACATCAGCATCTCCCAAAGCAACAGTCCTAAAGAATAGACATCTGCCTGTAGTAAACACCGACCGCTGCTCAGATTAACAAATCCCTCCAAGATCTCAGGTGACATGTACTGCAGGGTCCCCATCTGAATTCTGCCCTGTCAGGTATCAAGAGACAATATTTATTATCTCATATCTTCTAGTCAGCTAGTCAGACTAAAGTAGTCATCTTTTTCTAGTTAATTACAGGAGAACTCATAAAATGCAAGGTACCTCCGCCAAGGCACAAATGCACCCTGCCTAAGAAAATTTGCCTAAGACTGCAGGTTTTTTTAACTTGGCATAGTTATAATGAAATGTCTCCCCCTACTGGTGGTCTGCTGAACATTTTGTGACATGTTAAGCAAAATGTTTTCTTTTGGGATTTCTAGCTTTTTTTTCCCCCAAGATGATGCACAGATCACTTTTTATTGTAATGCATTGTTACTTGCACCACGTCTTACTCTTCCAAAAAAAAAAAAACAATAATAATTGGAATCCATGCATAACTTTTTTAATTATACTGCACACACACAAACAAACAGACAAGCAAACAGGTGGAAACATAACTTCCTGGTAGAGGTAACAAATTCCAGCATCAGTGGTACCTTAAAGGTCTCAATTCATTTCATTAATTTCTGGTACTTTAGCTTTCTCTTCTTATCATTTGCATGAACACGTGCACCATATCCAGTGCGTTCTTACTATGTTCTTACTACAACCAGTTAGATCACACCAGATGTTTATCACGCTTACCAGGTTCTCACTGCGCTACATGCTGTGCTTTTTCATTCGAATTGAAAGTTTTCTTGTGTTCACATCTACATTCAACACCACAATTGTACTACATCAGTGAAGTCGTTACTAGGATTTAGTTATGTCTTTACTACATCAATGCTGTCATTACTGCTTCTGTTTTAAGTGCTTACTGCTTCCTGATTGGACCTCATCTGCACAGTGCTTTTTTTTTTAACATGTCCAATGTGTGACCAAGATCTCCGCATCCATGGAGACTGTCTCAAATCCTTTTTTCTTTCTACTACATGCCTACTATATTGTACAAGGTCTTACTTCATCCACTCAATTTTCTGAGGATAGTGGAAACATGGTTGGCTGAGTGTGACAGCCTACCCTACTTAAAAGGATTTTACTGCAGAAACAAATCACATCAGTAAAAAATTGGTTCAAAATCAAAATATACAGTATGTTTAGAGGAGCTTATGTCTAGCCAAAGCAAACCTCTACTGTGCTTGAATAACCCCTCAGCACCGTGGAGCATCCAAAGTCACACAGAGCCGAAGAACCGTCAGCTCTCACTAGAACATTGCTGCTACTGAGGTCGCAATGAGCCACTGCTGGTTTATAGACTCCTACAAGACAATGCAAAAACAAAAACAAAAACAAACCAACAATATATTAGAATACAGTCGGCACCATAATTATTGGTAAGGACTCTGTAAGGAATGAGGTGGGAAATGAAAAGAGTCTAAATTGATTACAATTTAAAAAGACAAGAGGACACATCTGTAACAACAAGCTGTCTAAATGGAGTACTTTCTACAGATCAATCCACAAGACACAGAGCCTGAAATCTTCTAATTCAGTTGAGCTATAAGTGAAATCATGACCGTCACTAACCCTCTTGAGAAGGGTATCAAGAGGAAATATTTGTCTCATATTTTCTAGTCAGCCAGTCAGACTAAAGTAGTCATCTTTTTCTAGTCAGGAGAACTCATAGAGTGCAAGGTATCTCCGCTAAGGCACAAATGAACCCTGCTTAAGAAAATTTGCCAAAGACTGCAGTTTTTTAACTTGGCATAGTTATAATGAAATGTCTCCCCCTACTGGTGGTCTGCTGAACATTTTGTAAAACAGGAGAATAAGAGATACTAAGCCTCTGAGCTGGAGTGGTTTGCCCTTTTTTGTTTTGTCAAAATAAACTTATAACAGAAGATAAAACACAAAACACTAGTGATTGGGCACCTTTAAAGCTGTTGTACAAGTGGATTCTGAAACCCCACGAAGCTTCATTAGCGCTATAACTGGAGTTGTGGACACCCCTAAATTTTATTAGAGCTGCAACTCATGAATCATGATCATGAACTTCATATATAACTTGGTACAGTCATGGCTGGTGTGCGTTAGCTGGTCCAAAACCTTTATGCTCCATATCCATATGCTCACTCACATGAAGGGTACTATTAATTCTGGAGTCCACTACAAGTTAGTGTGTTTTAAAATATATTGATGTCATTAAAAACTACGAGAGAGAAATTTCTGAATATCTGTATCTGTGGGCCAGAAGTATACACTGTGGCTTTATTGATGATAGTACTCAGACACTTGAGAAAATGATGAGTAGTCATTTTGTCATGCTTCACTGCACACGTGTAATGCAGTTTGAGCAAACACAATGTGTAACTGCACAATTTGAGCAGTGATTTGAAAAGCCTGTTTAAAAGCTCAAAAATGTCCCCTATTGTTAGTCTAGAGCACGTCATAATGCCATGTCTATCACGTTAACAAGGTCTCCGAGCAATGGGTTTGCTGGAGGCCTGGTTAAGCTACAGAGGCATATGGGCTGTACACAACCCAGCATCAGAAACCCGACTGACTGCCACAACATGACAGGGTCAGTTGATGACAGACCATGAACAGGGCGAGACAGAGTGTGATGACTCCCGAACAGTATCACTACATCCGGTTGCAGCACTTGCAGGACTAGTTTTGCTGTGCTGTATCACCATAAATCACTGTCTGTATTACAGCAAGTCACTGCCTGTATCAACGAGGCCATACCCAACACTGACTGTTGTGGCGTTCAATTTGGCAGGTGCCATTTTGTTTTGCTGTTTTGGGCATGCACATTTTTTATGGTATTGATGTGCATAATTTATTCTTAACAATTTGTTGTTTTTTGAAGCCAAAATGCTAAACAATTTAGCCATATTACAAAAATCCAAATATTATGGTTTCAAAGTTTTTAATGACTTTTAGTGTATATACTTATATATATGTTAGAAGATCCTCACCATTTATTGTTAAGTCTGTGTGCAGATAGGCCAATCCTTGTGATAGAGTTTGAGCTAGTTTTAAGGTACAAGCCCAGTTACATGCATTTCTGGACAGAAATGCATTTAAAGAGCCCTAAAATTAAATAAAAGAGAAAGTTTTAGGTGAATACGTGTAGAAAATATATTAAACAGGAACAGCACAATCTGATTGGCTCACTACCACATATTAAGCAATTATTGCATGAGACAAAGGTTATCATAACACAATATCATAAGGCTCTATTAAAGTAAACGTTCAACATGACAAAATGACAGATGAGAAAATCTCTTGAATGTATAGTAAGAATTCAATCATTCATTCATCTTCTTTTGCTTCTTCCGGGGTCGGGTCGCAGGGGCAGCTGCCTAAGCAGTGAGGTCCAGACGTCCCTCTCCCCAGCCACTTCCTCCAGCTCTTCCGGGGGGAAGCCGAGGTGTTCCCAGACCAGTCGAGTGACGTAGTCCCTCCAGCGTGTTCTGGGTCAACCCCGGGGTCTCTTTTCCCAGTTAGATATGCCCGAAACACCACACCAGGGAGGCGTTAGGCAGGCATTCTAATCAGATGCCCGAGCCACTTTAACTGGCTCCTCTCAACTCAAAGCAGCAGTTCTACTCCGAGTTCCTCCCGGATGACAGAACTTCTTACCCTATTTCTAAGGGAGAGACCTGCCACCCTGCGAAAGAAGCTCATTTCAGCCGCTTGTATTCGCGATCTCGTTCTTTCGGTCAGTACCCAAAGCTCGTGACCACAGGTGAGGGTCGGAACGTAAATTGACTGGTAAATTGAGAGCTTTGCTTTCTGGCTTAGCTCCCTCTTCACCACATCGGACCGGTACAAGCTCAGGCTGAGAAGTGTGATTCCATGTTAGTTGGAACAGACCCGGGGAACCACTACCCCGGGTGGCCAATCCAGAGGTACGGCCCCCGATGACCACGTGATGTTGTAGAGACGTGTCAACCAAGACAGTCCTACCACATCCAGAGCCCCAGAGCCCGGCCACTGAGGAGTTTTTTGACCTCAGCTCCAGTGATAGGCAGACACCCCTCTGAACCCCCAGGCTCTTCTTCATTCACAGAGGGCGTGTTGGTGGGATTAAGGAGGTCCTCAAAGTATTCCTTCCACCTTCCGACAACATCCCCAGTTGAGGCGAGCAGCTCTCCAAGCAGTGTTTGTGGAGTACTGCTTCCCTCTCCTGTGGTGCCAGATGGTGGTCCAGAACCTTTTTCTAGGCCCTCATCGAACTCCTCCCACACCCGAGAATTTGCATCAGCGACAGCCCAGGCTGCAGCACGTTTTGGTCTATCAGTACTTGTCTGCTGCCTCGGGAGTCCCACAGGCCTAAAGGAGCTGATAGGCTTCAGCTTGACAGCTCTCCTTACCGCATGTGTCCACCACCTGGTTCGAGGGTTACCTCCATGAGAGGCACTGATGACTTTCCTGCCACTGCTCTAGACTGCTGCTCACTGCCGGAGGTGGGAGTTGAAGGCCCTTCTGACAGGAGACTCCGCTAAACATTCCCAGGAGACCCTAACTACACACTTGGGTCTCCCAGGTCTGGAGGGCAGCCTCCCTCGCCATCTAATCCAGCTCACCACTAGGTGGTGATCGATTAATAGCTC
This sequence comes from Porochilus rendahli, assembly GCA_039654305.1. Classification (NCBI taxonomy): domain Eukaryota; kingdom Metazoa; phylum Chordata; class Actinopteri; order Siluriformes; family Plotosidae; genus Porochilus; species Porochilus rendahli. Next base: position 17,997,840 of record JBCNYG010000020.1, read on the forward strand.
AGCTTCTCTCTTCACCCGAGTGTCCAGAACATGACACGACTACAAAGGCAATCATTGAACGTCAGCCTAGGGTGTCCTGATGCCATGTGCACTTACGGACACCCTTATGTTTAAACATGGTGTTCGTGATGGACAAACCATGACGAGCACAGAAGTCCAGCAACGAAGCACCATTCGGGTTCAGATAAGAGATGCCGTACCTACCAATCACACCCTTCCAGGTCACACTGTTAGTGCCCACATGAGCATTGAAGTCTCCCAGGACGACGAGAGTGTCCCCAGGGGGGGGCGCTCTCTAGCACATCCCCTAAGAACTCCAAAAAGGGTGGGTATTCTGAACTGTTATTTGGTGCATAAGCACAAACAACAGTCAGGACCTGTCCCCCCACCTGAAAGCGTAGGAAGGCAACCCTTTCGTCCACTGGAGAGAACCCCGACATGTGGACCAAGGCAGGGAGCAACTAGGATGTCCACACCGGCTCGCCACCTCTCCCCATGAGCAACTCCAAATGGGTCCAGCCCCTCTCAAGAGTGGTGGTTCCAGAGCCCAAGCTATATGTTGAGGTGAGCCCAACTACATCTAGTCGTTATCTCTTAACCTCACGCACCAGCTCAGGCTCCTTCCCTGCCAGAGAGGTGACATTCCAGAAGTCTTTTGAGAATATCCCTCCCCATAAGGTTCACAGGACACTTTGGTGAGTAGAAAAACTGATGTGTGAAAATTTGTGTTGCAAGATGAGTAATCAACGAAGTAGAAAAATGGATGTCCCAAGATGCCAACCACTGAGGTAGTACTGAGGTCCAATGCTCAAAGTTCAAAATTTAGTTCCTTTATCCACCATAAACACAAAGTCTTTCATCCAGGGCCGCAACCTCAGGGCAAGATGGTGTTAGGTGCTGAATGGGCTGCCACCATCTAGGGATGAGGAGGTATGTACTGCCATGTTGGTTATGCCTGGGGACAATAGTGAGACTGATTTAGAACACAACAAAAACACATTCCCGAAGTATTCCTCCTTAACATGCCTCTTCCTCTGTCTCTGTTCATAGGTGGCGGACCCCTATTTTGATATTGAGCTGGGTGGAGGCACTGTCAGTGGCCCCGGTAGGTACTCCACTGGTTGTTGCTTTGTCACAGGTGCAGAATAAACTGGGCTAGGAACAACTAATTCAGGAGTGGCTATAGCCGTAACAGGTGTTGCTTGTGTCTGTACCATTTGTTTATTTACTTTTGTATATTTATCTCCTCTACCTGTTCCCTAGCCTGCCCTTTTAATGCAGAAATCTGCAATTTTGTAAATTCTGAAGTCAGACTAGCTTCCTGCTTTAAGTATAAGGACATATGATATACTATGTATGCTTCCCATTCAGCATATTTCCACTGAATGTTTAAATTAAGCCAGAGTATTATCCCTTTTAGGATGTTTACCATTATGCGGTCGATGTACCAGACTGTCGTGGTAAAGAGGGAGCTGAGCCAAAAGGCAAAGCTCTTGATTTACCGGTCAATCTACGTTCCTACCCTCACCTATGGTCATGAACTTTGGGTAATGACCGAAAGGACAAGATCGC
>JBCNYG010000020.1:18035635-18046339 GCA_039654305.1 Porochilus rendahli
ATCTATCTATCTATCTATCTATCTATCTATCTATCTATCCATCCATCCATCCATCCATCCATCCATCCATCCATCCAGTACCGTGTTTGTTTGTGGCGTGGACATCAGCACCATTATTCAAGAGCTGTTCCACACAGTCGTGTCTGGAGCTCTGGATGGCCCTCATAAGTGGCGTTACTCCATTTAAGGTGGTGGCCTCTACAAAAGCACCGTGCTCCAGTAAAAGTTTGGCAATGTCTACCTGTCCGCTCAAGCAGGTGTGATGTAGACAAGTCCATTTCAGCTGATCGTGAGCATTCACGTTCGCCCTGGCAAAACAGATTACATAATATTTACATACATGTCCAGCTGTTCTGTACAAGACCTAACTCGAAGGGTGGTTACCTAAAAGGTCACAACTGCAATTTCCCATTAAGATATCCAGTTGCTTGATAAGAACATGCTTGGAGTCAGCAGTTTCAGTTTGGCCATGGTTAGAGAGAGGAGTGAATAAAAGCAGTCTGTGCTTTTCCTTACCCGTGTGAGATGAGGAAGTTAGCCATCTGGTACTTCCCTTTGATGCAGGCAGTCATGAGTGGTGTTTTGTAAAACCGATCCCTTATATCCACAGGGATATTCTGGCTAAATGCTAACTGCAGCATCTCAAAGTCGTCGGTTATCACACATTGGTTGATATGGATGAAAATTTCCTTGGGCTCCTCACAGTACGAAAAAACACTGGCAGTATGATCATCTGTATCATCGCGCTGACTCGTGGCAAGCGGGATGGCATCCACTTCCTTTGTCGTATCTGCAAGGTCTGTGTGAATGGAGGGAGGGGATGTATGTGTCTTCTTCTTTTTGTCTAGATAGTAATATGAGAGCTCATATGTTGCCGGCAGGAAACTTCCCTTGAAGAAATCACTGACGTTCACTTCCCCCACACCAAGTGCGCTGGCGATGCTATTCATCCGGTCATTATCTATAGGAGCGTGATGTGCTTGTAGGATGGACACAAACTTCTTTGGTGATATAGCCTTCAGCGGAGAGTCTGTCTCTTCCTCCACGGCTCTGAAGGCCTCAGTTAACTTTGCTTTATGCTCAAATGACCAATCATGTAGCCTGGCTTCATGGATGGGTGGTAATTGTTCTGATTTCAAAGCTTTCTCTGCCAGTTTTAGTTCCTTCAGAGCAGCTTTGTGGCCTTTGTTTTTAGCAATCTGACTGGGAAGACATTTTTGATCGTTTTTCGTATTCACACTGCAACCTGGTAACAAAAGACATGCAGTAAATCTTTAGTAATATGAAAGCCACTGTGAAATATTTTACTCACCTTTTGTTTTGTAAATCATTTCATAAAGACAGTTTTAGCTAAATAGTCCCTGAAACGGAATGTCGGCCAAACCTGAGGTGAATCATTTTTCTAGTATATACATCACATAAATAATGAAAAGCAAACTAAAACAAGATTTCTCAATCACTCATTTGCTGAACAACTTAATCCTATTAGAGTCACAGGGAAGCTGGAACTGTCTAAGCCGAAACTTGGCCAAGGCAGGATACACCCTGAATAGCTCACCAGACCTTTGCAGGGCCAACACACACAACCATTCACACTCCCATTCACACCTGTGCTTTGAGCTGGCTAATAGCTCCATCCCTTTCTATGATCTATGCCGCTTCATCCTGTTTAGGATTGCAGGAAAGCTAATAGCTCTGTGGAGCTAACAGTGTGGGTTTTGGTCTCATCACTAAAGGGCATGTGTTTAGACTGTAGGAGGAAACCAGAGTTCCCAAAGGAAAGTGAAGTTGCACTTTAAAAATCATGAATGTTAACAAGCTTCTTAAAGTGGTATAGAAATCAGTTTTGCTCTACATTCTCTATAGTTAGAAATGAATTAACTTTCATCATGAGAGTTAGAATTAGAAGTATAACGCACCTCTCTGAAACAGAAACCTGCAGCATGCTGCTTGGCCCTCAGCTGCGGCTGCGTGCAGTGCTGTGTTTCCAAGCAATGTTTTTTGGTTGAAATCAGCCGAGTATGCTGACAAGATCCTTAGCATCTGAGATGATGATGATAATAATAATAATAATAATAATAATAATAATAATAACAATAATAATAATTCAATGACACTAACATCAGCAGTGGTTCGAAGAACAGTAATGTTGTTCTTATTAAATATTGTTTTAAATATATTTGCTAATAAACAGAAAGCTTAGCTTACCTCAAAGTAGCCATAGTATGCTGCAATGTAAACAGCGTTCTGTCTCCTTATGTCGAATGTATTTGGGTTTACACCTCTCTCCAGAATCGCTTTCATCAATTCAACGGATCCAGATCTCACCGCTGCCATCAGTGCTGAACACCCTGTCACCTGGAAATCAAAAATGTCACTGTCCTGGACTACACCCTAAAAATATATAAACAATATAATCTATTCATATTTTCATTACACATGAAAGCTAGGGATGCTGTTATTCATTTATTCATTCATTCATTTTCGTAACCACTTAATCCTAATTAGGGTCGCGGGGAGGCTGGCACCTATCTCGGGTGACTCTGGGCGAGGGCAGAGTACACCCTGGACAGCTCACCAGGCCATCGCAGGGCAGAAACACGCTGACGGCTATGCGGCCTACTCTTGACGAAAATCTGTGGAAAGCAATGGTTCTTTTACATGTCTATTACAATAACCCAGTTTGGTTTGATAACCCAGTTAGATGCACTGGTGTACAGCAGTGACAACCCGTTGATAGTGGGGCTTGACCTTTGGATCAGTAATCCAGCACCCTGCCACTGGGCCTCACTGCCCCGGCATGCTGTTAGTTTGTCTAAAATCTTTGTAATTTTCAGAATGGTTAAATGGGAGATTAAACATTAACACTGTTAAGACAAACCGGGTCAGTGGCGTTGGGATCGACACCCTTCTCTAAAAGTTGAAGGCAGAAGTTCTCACAGTCCTTTGCTCTTTCGCAAGCCAACATGAAGACAGATTTCCCTGCACGGGAGATGTTATTGATGTCTGCGCCCATGGAAAGCGCCATCTCCAGGATTTCAATGTTAATTGTTGTTGGGGTAATGCAGTAAAACAGCAGCCCTGTGTGGGAAAAAAAGACAATTCTAGTAATCATGTCCAATCTATGAAATAGAATAATAGATTGCATGACAAAGACAGTATGCATGATTTGACTGGTTGATGCACGGGCAGTAAATCATGTATGGACTGGTGCACATCGCCTTACAAATGTCTCCAGTTTGAGGAGCAGTGTGTGGCCACACGGATATCATTAGTTGGGTGCTTTTAAATCACTATGAGTGAGGAGGAGGAACACTCTGCTAGCAAATTTTATTATCCTGACAACCTAGAAGACCAACAGCAGATGTTTACAAGCAACCAAGAGCAAACTGAGGTTTTTATCACCAGCCAGTAAGAAAAAAATATGATCGAGGAAATAAAAATCCGATTTAAACACTCCACAGATATCACAGATAAATAAATCAACCGGGCTCAGAAACCAGGCACAGCCAGACCATCTTTTATGTAACTTTTACAAGGAAGTGAAGAAAAGCGAACTGGCTATGAACCAAAGATCATGACCAGCTTCCAGAGAAGCATTTTCAGTGTTTTCAGTGAAAATCAGGAGAAAGCTGGTGGAAGTGGTTGGGGAGAGGGACGACTGCCTCACTGCTTAGACTGCTGCCCCACAACCTGACCCTGGATCAAGCGGAAGAAGATGATGAAGAAGTTGCCCGATTCTTAATCTGTGGAATGTTTTTTTCACTTAAAATGACTGCGGTGAATGCAGTGTGCACACGGAAGGAAGATAGTAACAGAATTAAAAAAAAAGCCACCATTTTAAAATGCTACACAATAACCTGCTTATCAACTTCATTTGCTCTGTCTGTACATAGAAAACCATGTGCTTGCTAAAGACTTCAGCTTCAGCTTGGTCTATACCTTGCGATGAGATTTCTTTGTACAGACCTTACCCTCAGTTAATAAGTACTTATTATTTCGCAACAAACATCAAAATCACAAGTGCACCTTTGCCCTCTTTGTCCACTAGGTTTACTTTGGCTTTGTGACTGGCCAGAAGCTTCACCATATCGACGTGACCACGTTCCGCAGCAAGCATCATTGCAGACCGTCCCTTTTTATCTTGGATATCAGGGTGAGCATTTAGAGAAAAGAGGAAACTAGCCATTTCCAGATCATTGGACATTGCGGTCAAGTGAATTCCGTAGATCCCGTTGTTCGGTTCTGTCAGGTTGATCAAATTTGGGACGCTGCAATGCACCATCTTCAACATCTGCTCTTTATTTTTTTGATTTATCCACTGGAGCAGTTTGTATACTTGTTTGGTCTCAAGTGGACCTTCTGCCATGGCATTCTCCCACTGAGGTGTCTTCAGAGGAGAGATCCTCCTCATACTTTTCTTGTGTATCTGTTTTGAAAGCATGTATGGAAACAGAGCAGGGAATTAACACATGAATAATTTGATTGTGATAAAAATCATGCAACACCCAAAGTTTCAGTGCTGTGGTATCCTAAATGAGCCAAATATTGAGGATTATGTTTTATTTAATCATATGTACTGTATGATAGTAAAGCTGTTTAATGTAATTAGGCTTTGCTGGTGCTTACTGTTAGTTTTACAATACTGACAGCCTAGTGTGTGTATAAGTATCACAGTACAATATGTAATTCAATCATTTTAGTACACAAGTGCACTGCTGCAAAATATAAACAGCTAGGCTATAATTTTTTATTATGCTTTCTAATTAGGATTAGGATTTCTAATTATATCTTTTGGTCCTCTAGATGACTGCACCACCGAAGTGGCAGAAGAACCCAGTGTTTTGTTGCTCCTGCCAGGATTTTGTGAAAATTACAAAACTCAAAGTTGACAAGCTGATCCAGCTGGTGAGTTTCAGAATTTTCAGCAAATCAACGATGGCCGGGAAGTGCAAAACAGAAATACATTTTTTAATTTTATTTGATTTATTTTATAAACAGCTAGGCTATAATTTTTTATTATGCTTAAATATTTTTTATTAAAAATAGTGTTTTGTCATTTTGTTCAATCATATTATGACTTATGTTAACTGTATATAATTATATATTAATATATAATTATGGTAACTGTATAAAGATATCCAAACAGAGTGTGAAGTTAATTAAGTTTGAAAGCAGTTTCACACCGTTGGAATATTTTAGGAACACCAAATTCTTAGTCTCCGTAACCTCTAAGGGGACATGCGTAATAATCAAAAAATATGCATAAAAAAATACATATTTTCTGGTGGAAGTGTTACTTTGATCACGCCATCTACGCTACAGTGCTACGTGGTCAAGCAAACTACATGAAAACAAAAACAATAAAGAAATATGTAAAAAATAAATAAAAAAGCATGCGTTCCTACTGTAGATTGCTCGGTAAAGGAGATGAGCGCATTTAGGGGACGTAGCAGTGGTTGAAGTTAGAAACCTCAGTATCTCTATCCAAATAGCCACAAAATGTAAATAAAAAAAAAAAAAAAAGTTTGTTTATGTGTTTGTTTTTTAAGGTGATTTGCGGCCTACTAGCGCATTATCACGACTTTTTGGTCTGGGGTTCTTAACTTCAGACAGACAACTCCTCTTTCTCAGCACTGCAAAGTCATCTCGTCCTTATCTGAAGTTTTTTTCATCCGGGTCTTTGTAAGCCCAAAATCTAATCACTGCACGCCTCTGCTCATTATTATCCTTATCTCTTTGTCAGACGGTAGGCCAAACAATAATAAAAATAAATAAATATATAAAATAAATGAATAAATAAATACAACTACTACTATTACTACTACCACTAATAATAATAATATGCTCACCGTCATTTGTGCAAAACTTGTGCAAAACTTTTCCGCCTCTCTCTTGAGGTACGTCCTTCTATATTCAATGTCCTGTGACATGTAGATTGCATCATAGACCTGACACGGCTGCCTCACGCACACACACGCTAGTAGAGTACATGCATAGCGTACATGTGTGTCTATGTGTGTAACATGGAATCACAACTAAATATGGTCCCACTTTATTTCCTATGTATATGTATATGTGTGCCTTACCCTTTTTCTGAGGTATCAAAGTAACATCAGGTTTTGGTAATGCTTGGGCGTGACTGGGTCAGGAGGTAGAGGTTATACATGTCTGGTGCACTGCTGCTTACCCATGGATATAAACGTGTTCAGTGGGGGGTCATTTCAGATCATGTATCACCATGCTGTATTTGCTCGATATTGAATGTCCATACCAAACCAATTAAATTTTTTGTGATTTATTTTCTGGGGACCCAAAGGTGTTTCCAACTGTAGCCTCGTGGTTATAAATTTTTCTGCCTTAAGAAAAAATAAATAAACTAATCAATCAATCAATCAATCAATCAATCAATCAATCAATCAATCAATAACAGCAATAATAATAATAATATTATTAATTATTATTATTATTATTATTTTTTTTTTCTTATATATTTTTTTCTTAGTGGAATTCAATTTAGGTTTATTGATTGATTAATAAAAAGGATGAATGAATTATGAATGATCAATCATAAGTAAAATAATATAAAGCTACCAAAATTTATTTATTGATTGGAAAATGATCTTGTCCATGACTTCCAGGACCTTTGCAATTCCTTTTCTCTCCCCAGTACATCCTTCTTCCTACACCTTAATTAAATTCACTTAATGATCCCGCTACAGGTTCTGTCTCTGTATAGAGCAGGGAGATTGGTGTATGGTGGTCGGAAACTTGACGGGTCAAATATTTGGAGTAACATTTATAACTCCCTAATAACAGGATAGATTGGGGATTATATGTACATGTTTTGGGAATGTTCTCCTATCAAAAGTCTTGGGAACCATGTGGTAAGGGTACTTTCTAAATTCCTAATGCTTGATATTCCTCTATGTCCAGGTTTAGTTTTATAATGTCTATAATTTAAATCTTAGCTTACAGCAGAAATGAACACTGATGCCTGCCTACAAAAATCCAATTTAAAAGGTTGGCTTGATCCTAATATTAATTATCTGTCTGGCAATCCTAGTTCTTTATAATTTATTTTTTGAAAATGCTGTTTCATAATGCAACATCTCAAACTCAAAATTAATCAACTGATTATTGAGTTTCAGCCATGTATATTGCACTGTGACAACTGTTTGACTTCATGTACTTATTTATTTGTATTTGCCCCCTATTTTATTTTATTTTGTTATTATTTAATGCATATAAAGTTGTATGTTATTTTTGTGAACTCTTTAGGTTTCTCTAACCATTACTGCTGTTTTTTTTTATTTTGGTTAAATTGGTTCAATTAAAATAAATAATCAATAATAATTATTAAATATAAGATATTGAACTCTCTCGCACATTTGCCAAGAAAATGCAAACTCCACACAGTAACATCCGAGCCCGGGACTTGAACCCAGGACCTTCTTGCTCTTAGGCGGATGTGCTAATCCCTATGCCACTGTGCTGCCCTATAAGATCTTTTAGCTCGTCTTATTAGCATTATTTAGTGTGCAAAAATATTGAGCATTCTACTCTCGGAAAGCTGTACAACCCTGCGAATGATTTGTAGCAATCGATTCACATTTTGGGCTTTTTCTCTTTCTCCAGAGAGACAGGAGAACCTAATTAAGAATGGACTCTTGTTACTGATTCTGTAGGTTGAAGAGACAGAATAAAATGCTTTTTTGCAGATGTGTCTCTTGCAGTGAAAAGAAATCTAAACACTTTGCAATGTTCATCATAGTATTTGTGTTTCTAAACAGACATTAAGATGAAGTCTTCACTCACTCATTGCTTAATCCTGAAATTCGCGGGGAGGCTGGAGCCTATCTCAGCCAACACTGTGCGCAGGGTGGGTACACCCTGAACAGCTTACCAGACCATCACAGGGCAATCACACACACAACCCTTCACTCTCACATTCACACCTAGGAGTAATTTTGAACAGCCTTAAACTGCATGTCTTTGGAATGTAGACTCTACACATAAACACCCAAGTCTGGGACTCGAACCCATGTGCTATGTCTTGCTATGTGGTGGACATGCTAATCACTACATCACAGTGCTGCCAGATGAAGATTTTTCCAAGATGCTTTTAGAATCATCCAGATTGCTGGCACAAATGGGATAATTGCATTGCCTACATCTACCTTAGACATCTGTATGACTGGAACTAGGGCTGAATCCTGAATGAACAGGAGACGATGTCTCCGAGAGAATTGGTCACAAAGAAGAAGTGATGATGTCACAAGGTTTTTAAGCTTTTTACCATAAGAGGACAAAAGTGACAGACGAATAACTATAGAAGATAATATTTTTGCAAAACATAATAATGAAGTGTATACTGATAAAGTTGATGATGGAACTACATGGTAGGAGGGGAAGAGGAAGGCAACAGAGAAGGTTTTTGTTGGTAAAAAGTGAATGAATGTGGCGTAATGAAGGAGTGATGAAGTGGTGTGACAGCCGTGAAGAGGACATGATGTTCCAGAGAGGGGCTGGAATCCATGAAGATGCCACAGAGAGAAAGTGATGCAGTCACAGAAAGATGATGTGTCAACGAAGAAGTGATTAACTAGACATTAGTGCGTGTTTTATTCTGAAAACTCAGTGTTTACTCTGGTGTGTCGTGTTTATGAGGCAACAAAATGTTGCCTTAATGTAGGATAGCTAGGTTTTTGTCCAGAGACTGCCAAGCTGTAAAACAAATCAGTGTAAGGATGAAGCAGTGTTTCCGCAAAGCCTTGTCCCCTAATGTGTACATATCAAATAAAAAGTTGTTTTTGCTTGAAGCTCTTTATTTGTGCTCAATAAACTAGCTGAGAAGTAAGACACTGTCTGCAGGTTGAAGAAAACCCCTTGTGCAAGACAATAAGCCTACTTGGTTTTCTTTTTCACTGTTTGTTACATCAACGAGGAAGATGAGTTTGTTTCACCTGGATGATTTCATAGCAGGATGGATAGGAGGTAAGTGGTGTTGGTGTAATTACTCCTCCATTTAAAAATTAGGTATCTTATAATTGTAATGGATAGTAAAAAAGGATGGATTGCAACAGCTTTGGAAAAGAAATGCATTATATGCACATCCTAAGGCTGTTTGCTTACTTTAGAATTGTAATATAAGAGCTGGCAGATCAATGTGTAACCCAGTCTTCGCCCACTGTTGGCTGAGATAGCCTCCAGGCTCCCTGTGACCCTTAAGCAGTTCAGTAAACAAGTGAGTGATGAAGAGTGATGAATAATATATCGAGTAATGTATTGGGTAATATATTATATGGAGAGTTAAAGAGAAGATCATGACAAGGGTCAATAACACACTGGCTTGTACTGAACGAGTGTACTAATGTTCCACAGATTACCTTCACTTCAAAGTGCTAAACCGTTGTTTTCCTCCTGCACACATATTTCAAACCGTTTAATCCTATTATAGGTGCGCAAAGGCTGGCGTGTATCTCAGCCAACACTGGGCAAAACCAGGACACACCCTGAACAGATTGCTTGCCAACACACCCACAATTCATACATCCACATCTAGGGGCAATTTGGAACAGCCAATTAGCCTGAAATGCATGGTTTTGGACTGTGGGAGGAAACTGGAGTACTTGGAGAAAACCCACGCAAGCACAGGGAGAACATGCAACATCATTTATGTTATTGACTGACTTAACCTTGTTTGAAGCAGCCCAATAAGCTGACTTCATTTTACTGCCACATTAATGTTGCTGAGTCTCGACCTGACCCACAATCATGGCAACAATGCCATGGAGATTATGTGCTTAGATCAAGGCTAAATGCTCACCTTAAACATATTAGAGTGTGTGACTGGTTATTTTTTTGTTTGTTTTGTTTTGTTTTGCTTTTTTTTTTTTTGCCAGGCAGTGTATCTGTAAAGTTTTATAGATTTTTCCCTGGAGGATATATTTTCTGCTGTGTTTAAATAACTTTTTTCCCCTCATTTGCAGCTTACTGGCTTTATCAAAGGATTGTCCTTTCCACTAGCATGCATTGCACTGTATAACTCAGTGGTGTTTGGCTTTTTCAACAAGATTTATTAGCCATCTTTGTTATGGTAAAAAAAGGCACCAGTCCAATATGCTTGACCCTACCAAGGCCAGCATGATGACAGGTCTGGTATCAGTGAGCCTGGGGGCCCCATTGGACTTGGTCAGAATCCGAATGAAAATGCAATCTCAACCCCTCATCACAGGTGAGTCTGAATTGAAACCATGTAAATAAATACTGTGCTCTGTCTTAATCATTGTTTAGGACTGCAAAGTTAGCAAGATGCAGGCATAACCTGTTTATGACTTTATTAAGTATTTCTCATCAGAATTTCAGTAAATGTCACTCTTGTTTGCAATGACAGTATACCTAATCAATCACTGGGGCTGCTGAATCAGAGTAAAGCATGTGCCGTGTACAGAGGACCACTTCACTGCATCAGAAGCATCATGCAATCTAATGAAATCCGAAGTCTCTGCAGAGGAGCAGGAGCCATGATACTCCGTGATGTACCTGGTTATGCCCTTTACTTTATTCCATACACAATCTTCTGCAGTTGGTTGAGTCCTGACGCTAAAAGTTCCCCTCATCCCTGCACAATATGGCTCGCTGGTGGGTTACAGGTAAGTTACACTACGGTGTGCCATGAGAGGAATTCTGAAAACTTCATGA
>JBCNYG010000020.1:18064255-18075361 GCA_039654305.1 Porochilus rendahli
TAATAATAATAATAATTATTATTATTATTATTATTATTATTATTATTATTATTATTATTGTTGTTGTTGTTGTTGTTATTTTCATTATTATTATTCTTATTGTTGTTGTTGTTGTTGTTAACACAAATTTGCTAAGTATAAAAGACGTCTGCTATGGAACGAATCACAATATGGAGAGAAGCAATAAAATTAAATTAAATGCATAAAAATAAATGCATAAAAATAATATTAAAATCATTACATTGTGTAAAATGACCAATTTCTATAGTAATTAATCATGCAATAAGCAAGCAAGCCAGACAAACTAATCCAATTACGAGTAATTTTCTTCTGTGAATTAGGGTCTTGATCACTCCATGAATTTATTTTGGTTTATTTTGAAATAACATTTGTCTTGCTGTACATTATCCCTTACTTATGAAGTCATTATTGTTTTAGCCTAACTCCTGCCAGGAAGTGTTACAGAATTGTCTGAACAGAGATTAGCACACTGCTGAGCAGACTTTCACTTTATAAAGCAGGCATCATTAAACCATCCTATGTGAGTTTGGAGCTGAAATTGAGTCGACAGCGCTCTTCCTGGATAAAATGTGTTAAGACAGCTTACCACTCGAACACTCACATAAATGTCAGCTCTGCATAAAACGTCACATTTTTTTTTGCAGTGTAAATCCTTTTCTCTTTACTCTCTGATGCAGACAGGGAGAGACAGATTTTCTTTAGACAAAAAACAGCTGCTTGCTTTCACAGTTCTTCAAAGCTGTTGGTTGCGCAGCACGGTTGGATGCCTCAACATGCGCAGTCAAGAAATGTTAAAAGCTAGGCGCTGTCTTGAATTTGTTGCAGATGCTCGATTTGTTGGTATGAGGATTGAGGACAAGTGAAGGAAGAGTGTGAAATCTGAGGTGCCCTTTAACCCTGAGCATCAATCAACGTGACTATAATATAATCATGTACAATATTACAACTTCACACAAACTCATGTGGTGCTTTGGGTGCCTAAAAATATGACATTGTGTTTTTGTCAGCACTCAAAAGTGTGCACCTGCTTTTAGATTATGTACACTTCCCTTTCTCACCCTGATGGCAAGAACAAAATTATAAAGCAGGTTTTCCAGCTTCAGAGTTATTATTTTATTTTCGTTCTCGCGACACGAAAGCAAGCAGATGGTGCTTTTTATCTTTAATGTTTCCATCCTTTGATTCTCGGCAAGAAACAAAATGGAAGGTTTTTCTTGACTCCCTTGTCATGAGAGTTGTGCATAAAAAGACACGATGTCCCCAGTGTATTGCAAATTACACAAATACATCAGAACAAGGAGAACATTACAGTTGCTAGGGATACATCACTGTGTGTATAACCTCCAGGCAGTACAGACAATTACCGTTATTGGTAAAGCATTTACTCATGTAGAAATGACCCACTTGTGCAAAAGTAGGAGTAACGATTTTACCTCTATTATTCCTTTAGCTTACTGGATGCGTGTAAATTTACTGGAATGAGTTTGTTTGTGCATTTCAATAAGCCCTATTGAGCCGCTGACTTCACTGAAGCACAGATTCCATGCTGTGTGGGTGTACTTTAAACTATATATAGGCTCAAGCCACATTTTAACACAGATTTGGCATGTTTAAAGGTACTTCCACCACCTCCTCCACCATAATGAAGTATTTACTGACAATTTTACCTGTTCCAAATTGCTCCCCAATGTATTTAATCATTAAAAAAACACTCACAAATAAACTGTTGTAAGTAAAGTTAACTTAATCCATGTGGAAGCATTACACTGAAAAAAAAAAAGGAAAATGCTCTTATTTTCAAGAAAAAAAAATTACTTAGTCATTTTATTAAACTTGATTTAAATTGTTATATATTGGACAAATAAAAAAGTCAATCAAAATCATTCTCCATTCATACATTTTATTTATTTCTGCAAAACAACCTAAATAAATCATAAAAATCTTAACATTGTAAAAAGAAATCTGATTTTGCATGTTACTATTCATTACTGTTGTTTCAAAATTTTCAATCGATCTTATTAAAAACCAGACTGCCAAAACCCAACATGTCTTTCACACCCATCCAACTGACTGAGAAAAATAAAGAAAACATTTTGATAGTGCAAAAATTTTCAACATAATACATTAACTAATCCTTCTAACCAACACAAAACAAGAACCACTAATACAACCCTTGTGTAACGCACAAAACAATTAAACTCGGTGAGCACAAACCTCTACCAAGCCATAAAATAAATAAATAACAGAAAGTACACAGCACCCCGATATAGGCCTGCTTTATTACCTTGCTTCCAAAAAATTGTCCTATCACACAATGTTAAAGAATTGTTTTTAAAAACTCTGTATCCAGAAATTGATCATTTCCAAAATGTAGTGGAGGTTTCCTTGTCCAACGTCTCACCTCTGGTAGAAAATTTTTATTAAAATATGTCCATAAGTTTTTATTTAATCCTGCTAACAAACAAACAAATAATCTTAAGGTAAAACAAATCCTTCTTAAATAGAGGTATTTAACTTTTATCGAACCACAAATCAAGGTCATAAGCACATGATTTTCTTCTACAACTATCATAACAATAAGAGTGGCACTCGGGGAGTGCAGACTTTAGCCAAGAATGACAGTCAACCCTTCTATGATATGCAAATCTGCAACCGTATCCACTGTTTGAATATATTCCCCAAACGATCAGAACTATGTCAAAATACAGTTGTGCCGAGCTGAAGCCTCCACATAATAAATCCACATTCATACCTACCAGTAATCCTGTGAAACACTTGAATATGGAACGTGAATGTCATCATATTTCTACACTGGCTATGTTTTGGCAATTGAACCATGCCAATATCTACTGGTTTTAAAAATCCATGGCACCAAGGCAAAATGCCAAACTTCAAAAAGTTAGTGACAGTAGAGATAAAATTGTGGATCTTGGATCTGCTCCAAAATTGAAATGCTTATTTTTAGGTCACATTCTTACACCAAGTTTAAATGAAATCAGACCAGTAGGTTTTGTGCAATCCCTCTTAGAAATATAACCTCCCTGGTGGAGGTAATAACAGTATGTTGTTTCAAGTAAATCTTGACCAAAAATGTACCCTTGAGTGCACTACCTCTGTAAACTGCTTTTACTTCTACTCTAAAAGCCCTAGTTTTCAGAATTATAAGCCTATTTTACGCAGAACTGTTAAAACTTTAATCAGTTATTAAGAAAGCCGGGTTTAGAAAGCATTATCAGTGTGCTTATTAGAGCACTGTTTATTTAGTCTGCTGATATTTATTACTAATTAAAGTGCAGCCAGATGTCTCCTCTCAAGATGACTTGTTACACTTCAGCGAAACAGGATGCACAAGGTTATGGAGAGTCATGCGCTGTTATTAACTCGCCATTTATACAAGTCAACATTCATTACTGGCGCTTGCTCTGAATACTGATGTGCAGGAGTATATTTGGCTGGAGTGTACAGTAGACTGTATTGGAGAAGCCTCGAAGCACCACTTGATCCCTAGAGACTTGAATAGGCCGCTTGCTAGCACTGATGGAAGCTGAGTCGCTTGCTTTTATTGAAACAGGCGTACAGCGTGCCGATGCTGTGCTGGGACTTCCATGGATTGGCGTGAGGGGATTTTAGCCAAAGGTCAACAGAGGTTGATTACGAGATCTCAACAAAGTGTGAGCGTGGAGACTGTGTGTCTGTGTGTGTGTGTGTGTGTGTGTATGTGTGTGGCCATGGTGCATTTCATTAGCACTGTATCAGATAGCCTGGACCACAAAGCTCCCATTCAGAATTGTATTTCTGGATGCATTGGATTTGGAGGGGAAGCTTAAGGGACCAAGTGCTTTTAGCGGTGGATGCTCTAATGAAAGATGAGTATCTAGGTCTCCCCAGGCGGTCTCTGTGGTAATGAGCATTTTCACTTAAAATAAAGTAGGGTATTAATCTTTTTCCGCATGCTCCCTGACTGTTGGAGTAAACATTATATATTACATATGCAAATGAGCTATTTCCCACAAAAGTATTACTGCAATTTGTTTGGAAAATACTGAATGCTCAAGGGCTAAAAGGTATTTAAAAACAACTGGGTAGCATGAAAACTGCTGGACCTTTGAATTTACTACCCCCATCCCACTCTCCAACTACCACTGCCTCTGTCTTCAGGTTAATGATAACATGGCGTGATTTCATGTTTTGGTTTCATGGAACAACTATTACCATTAAAAGCACAATTTCCAACAGTTCTTCTTTGATAATTGAGCAGTTTATCGTCATTATAATGCATTTGTGCTTTGTGGATTCATGTGAGCATTTTTCAGGGTTAACCTCAAACACTTAACTTTCATTAATGCGAGAAATGAAGGCAGATTAAAAGGAGAGATGTTAAGCAGGCTGAACAAATTAGGATCTTAACGAGGATCAGTGCTTCATTGCTCCAACCTGCTTAATGATTTCAGTGAATCCACTCTTTGGTATATGTGTATTTTTGGGAGTGAAACCTGCGATCTTTAAACAGTGCCATTACTTATTCATTTGCAAGTGCTCAATTTTTATAATGTTCACTGGATTTCTCCTACTAAGTGACAGTTGTTTCCTGAGTTCATTTCCTGTCCTTTTAGAAATTCTGGCATTAAGTTCTTGCATAATACATTTTATTATGTGTGGCACAGTTGCTGCACCACTATCACCTAAAAGTTTGCAGGTTCAAGCTTTGGGTGATGCACACAGCCATCCGGAGCCCATGAGAACTAATTGGCCGAGCTCTCACTGAGGGAGGCATGGATTATGATCTGTTCCCTGTAATTCACAAGCAACACTAGCCAATGGTAGTCTTTACCCTTACCGGTTGGTATTAGTAAAAACAAAAACAAACAAACAAACAAAAAAAAAAATATATATATATATAGTGTTTCATCACGGAGTGGGGTGTGTTTCATTACCTTACAGACAAATAATTTATTTTATGCCTCAAAACGCACATTTAAATGTGCATCATTCATCATTCATTCATCTTCTTCCGGTTTTTCAGAACCCCCAGGCTCTTCCTCTTCCACAGAGGGCAATGTTGGTGGAATTGAAGAGGTCCTCAAAGTTTTCCTTCCACCTTCCAATGACATCTGCAGTTGAGGTGAACAACTCCCCACTTCCACTGTAAACAGTGCTTGTGGAGTACTGCTTCCCCCTCCTGAGGCACCGGATGGTGGTCCAGAACTTTTTTGAGGCCAACCAATAGTCTTTTTCCACACCCTCACCGAACTCCTTCCACACCCAAGATTTTGCATCAGCGACAGCCCGGGCTGCAGCACCTTTGACCTATCGGTACCTGTCCACTGCCTTGGGAGTCCCACAGGCCAAAAGACCTGATAGGCTGCCTTATTCAGCTTGACAACCCCCCGCATCTCATATATCCACCACCTGATTCGGGGGTTGCCTCCAGGACAGGCACCTTCCGGCCACAGCTCTAGGCTGCCGCCTCAATAATGGAGACAAAGAACATGGCCCATTCGGAATCTATGTCCCCGGCCTCCAACTACACGGTCTCCCCAGGTCTGGAGGGCAGCCTCCCCTGCCATCTAAGCCAGCCCACCACCAGGTGGTGATCAGTTGACAGCTCAGGTCCTCTCTTCACCCAAGTGTCCAGAACATGCAAGTCTGATGACACAACTACAAAGTCGATCACTGATCTGCGGCCTAGGGTATCCGGGTGCTATGTGCTCTTATGGACACCCTTAAATTTGAACATGGTCTTGGTGATGGACAAACCTTGAGGAGCACAGAAGTCCAACAATGAAACACCATTTGGTTCAGATTGGAGAGGACGCACCTACCAATCACACCCCTCCAGGTCGCAATGACAGAAATCTCCTGCCACCAAGACCATGGTTTGTCCATCACCAAGGCCATGTTCATCCTTGCCCCGATGCTGGTTACTGGGGTTCCCCCCTGTACGCAGGCCTGGGTGGACCCCAGTAACCTGCATACGGGCAAGGGAAACTGTGTCCTTGAAATCATTGTGCTCATAGAAGTCTTGTGAACCGCGCTTAATCTGGACCTTCACCTAGGACCTGTTTGCCTTGGGTGACCCTACTAGGGGCATAATGCCCCCGACAAGATAGCTCCCAGGATCATTAGGACACGCAAACCCCTCCACCATGATAATATGGCAATTCAAGGAGGGTTAAATGCACATTACATCTTTAAAAAAAATAATAATAATCAACCAATTTTTTTAATGCTTTTATCTTTTTGATTGTTGACTTTTGTAAGTAAGCCAGATTTATTTTCATTGGAAAGTAAGCCTTCTTTTCAATTTCATAGAAATGATGTTTGTTCATAATCACTTTAGGTTAAAAATGCAGAAGTAGGCCTGGCTAGAACTTTACTTTTGGTCAACAAATGTGTAAAATCTTTCATATCAACATAAAATGAACAGTTTAGGTCATTTGAATACCACTGCACAGATTATAATGTAATATAATATTAATTACAGGATGAGAACCTTTTCAGTAATAAGAGCTTTATTAAACAAACAAAAAGCTAAATAAATCACCCAACATAAGCCAACATACCCTTAACCTACCTACATAACACAATTGATTTCTTACCCATGGAGTGCCCATTTTAATTTTAAAATGTACGGGAATCAGAGCTGCTGTCATCATTGATTATTGTGAATACCATGTTAGCATTCATAAATCCTACACTTTTAAACAATGCATTTCACTCCTAACTTTTTTTGCTAGTGGATTTAGAAAAAAAGTATTTTAGTTTAAAATTATTTTTGTATTTTTGAAGTATTCAACTAGGAGAAAACATTTCTACTGCTAGGATTGTTTGCTAGTTTTTATATCTGTGCAATATTCCCTAGTGGCAGCTGGTCAATCAATATGTAAGCAGCAGCTTTACGGCTTTGTGCATAGGGAAACCATATCAATAAATAAGGATGCAGGGGAGCATGAATCAAAAATATTTTTTGCTTTAGAAGTACGAAGCAGTGAAGCACTAAGATTTCTTATCTCTGACTAGCGCCCCGCGCACCCTCGCTACAAAAGCAACGGATGAGGATGAGGTCAACAGTGGTAGAGCATTGCCTGAGGACTTAAAAAACATACACTATTCCACCAGGAGCTGAAGAACAGCAGTATGAAAACGTTTGATTCTGTCCTGCAGAGTTGGAGTCAGCTCCCCCTGGAGGCACATGGACTTCAGTTTCTTTTCCTTTTTCTCTAGACTGAGATTAAAATGAGAAATTATCATGAATTCATGCAACATTTCCTTTCCCACTGGTTACAAGGTTACTAGGTTTGCTTCAGGACAGAGATCTGAACTGTTTGTTTAGAACATTGCACGAGCTGGACAAAAAGAAAAGATGCCTTTATTGACCCTCAGAGTTCAGGCAGCTTTCCTGGCCTATAACCAACATGCTAAGCAAAAGGAAGATCGTGCCCCCTGAGGCACAATAAGCACTCCCTGCCTTACTTTCCCTCACCCTGCATGCTTTGATCTTGTGGTGTAATTATGCCACGAGGTCATTTCTGGACTGCTTTTGAAATGTCAGAATAAATCTGAGTGCTGTCTAGATCAGGGATTGTTGGTAGATCATTAGTATGAATATTACAAATGTTTTTATTTCATTCATTCATTTTCAAAGCTGCTTAAACGGGTCGCGTGGAGGTACCCATCTCAGCCGACTCTGGGTGAGGGGGGTACACCCTGGACAGCTCTCCAGGCCATTGCAGCTTGCCAGTTCATTGCAGGGCCAACACAAATACAACCATTCACACTCACACTCACACATTTGGAACAGCCAACTGTGCATGTCTTTTTTTTTGGACTGTGGGAGGAAACCGGAGTACCTGGAGAAAAACCAAGCAAGCACGAGAAGAACAGGCAAACTCCACACAGAAACGCCCGAGCTGGGAATTGAACCCAGGCCTTCTTGCTGTGAATCAGGCGTGCAAACCACTACGCCACGGCGCTGCCCTGTTTTTAATTCAGGACAACAAATTTATTAGGCATGATGCACATGGAATTTTCATGTTCTCCATGTGCTTGTGGGCATTTTCTCCGGATTGCCCCTAGGTGAGGACGTCAGTATGAATGGATATGTGTGTTGCCCTGCGATGGTCTGGTCAGCTGTTCAGAGTTTATCCCACCTTTTCCCATAGTCACCTGAGATAGTTTTAGCCTCTCTGTCACCCTAGTAGAAGGATTAAATGGTCTTACAAATAATGAGTGAGTGAGTGAGTGAGTGGCATATTAATAAGAAATTCATTGCAGAAGTAGTGGAATCTTCAAACTACACAGTAATCTAGCAATTGCTTTGGCTGGATAGTGACAAGGAGCATGATGTTCTTAGTTTTGATATTAAAGTATAGATTTAGATTTATTTGGGCAGACTAAAGGATTAAATGCAGCTGCATCATTTTCTTTTGCTAGAGCTGCATTAATGTCATCGGCTGGACAAACTGCATTGATGGTAATACAGGGAATTAATACCAAAGTAAAAATATTGCTAATGTTGCGTTAAAATTGAGCTCAAAAAGTTTTTTTTCCTAGTAATTTGCCACAAGCATTACCAGAAATGTGTTCCAGGGTTTGTCTGTGTGCTTACTTTAATTTTGCCTTAACTCTAAGAGTCTTAATAAATAAATTGCTAACCTCTAATAATTACACATTGTCTTGTTGTCCATGTTTTCTCAGTTGCCTAGCAACAAATGTCCTTGATTGACCAGTAAGTGTCACCTATCTGTCTTCTCATTAATGAAATGTTCCTTGAATGCACAACCACTACCATCAACCTGTTTAGGCAGTTCATGCTAATGCAAAAACAAATCTGAAAGTGGATCTGAAGGTGTTTTTTTTTTTTTTTGTGAAATTGCTCTTCCCTTTTTGGTATTCAGTGCAAGATTCAATGTCTAGAATAAATATTTCATGCTCATTCATAAATTGAGCAAGGAGACGTTTATAATCACTTGTATATTTGCTTTGGAATTAACTATAGGTTGAAGAAAGCCTAAGTATTTATAACATGTATACAACTAAGTATTTAAAGATTTAAAACACTATTGCATTTAGCAGTGTGAAACAAAACACTTCCAAAGTGATATTTGCTTAAAAACATAAATGCTGTATATATATATATATATATATATATATAGGATTATATTGAGAGAAAATCATAACTATTTTATTGTACTATTTCACACTTTCTTTATCAGTATATTAGCGATCAATGTACTCCCGTTCACATTGGCCTTGTATTCTGTGTGGCGTGATACACGACAGACCTTGAGACACAATATTTTCTCTTTTCTGTGTACGAGCATATGGACACGATGACAATAAAAATGGACTTGCCTCAGCTTAATGGGCATTACGAAGTGTTTGACAGATAATTAATGGCGCAATTTTTCCGTGCACTTCTCGGTGTCCTTGCTGCAAAACACAGGGACAAAGAAAAGCAACTCAATCTATTCAACTTGCCGACTCAGCAGACAAATGCCTGAGATATGGCTTAACTTATGATATCTTTTTTTTTTTGGCCTCATAAGGACACTTCTTCAGCAGCTTCCAACTTTTTCAAGCACGGCATGAACTTCACTCGAGGTCATGACATTTTGACAGTTTAAAAATGTAATTTCCATTTAGCTGCACAGAGCTGCTCATTTCCCCCTCTAGTGTTTCCCTTCGTACATTTTATAATTCTTCACTGGTGGTGCGCTGATTTACACCTTAAGGCATTTTTCATGCGTTTTTCGGTATTGCTTTCCCTCCCTTTCCCCTTAACTCTGTTTGCCTAACTTTGGGTGATGGGTATCAAATTGCTTTCTCAAAAAGCCTTCAGATAAAAATCTGCCAGATGTGGGAGCAAGAAGAGAGGCATATATGACACGAGGGTTTGCCATTTTTCAGGAAATAAAATATTATTCTATTCGGTCTATTCGGGTCCTTATAATATACCGTATATATTTCTTTAATAACATTAACTTTGGATCAGTCTCTACATCTGTAATAGTATAAAACAATGGTAGTCATGTGAAAAAGTAAGTCTACATATTCAAGAAACCAAACAGTTCAATGTATTTAATGCAATGCCTTCAAATAAGTGTGAAAATCAGCATCAAAAGGTACATTTTAAGTAATTAAAACTAAATGAACAAACAGTTCACCGCAACTTTTATCACACCTGGTGCCAATCTCTGCCGACTCTGGGCAAAGGCAGGGTGCACCCTGTATAGCTTGCCAGGCCACTGCATGGCCAACACATATACAACCATTCACACTCACTCTCACAACTAGAGGGCAATTTGGAACAGCCATTCAGCGTACTGTGCATGTTTTTGGACTGTGGGAGGAAACCTGAGTACCTGGAGGAAACCCACGCAAGCACTGGGAGAACATTTCCTAAACTTTTAATCAGCTATTCGAGATTAGTTGGTATTACTTGGTATCTCGTGCAGGTGGAGCTGCCGGTGGAAACTGGTGCTTTTTGTTTTGCTCTTGTGGCACCATCATGTCATGATCTAAGACCTGACTCCTCCAAAACAGAAACGCTTCTACAGTTTAAAGAATGAGAGTTTTATAGGCAACACTGAATAAATCATTAAATTTATCTGAGGAAATGTGAAATGTGAGTTCCCCAGGGGATTCACTGTATTTGTATTTTATTTCATCCCACACCCCCTCACCCCCACCCCCTATTTTTTATTTTTTTTTTGGTAGTGAATTGATGCTTCCATTTACTGTCTTTTATAGTATGGTGTATTTGATTAATCTGTTGCCTTTTGAATCACTGATCCAAAAGAAGGCTATAAAGTTAGACTATAGATTTTACTCTCAGTTATATTATCTCTTTCTCAGAGTTAAGACAGATATGAATTTCTCAGAGAGTCCTAAAGCCAGATCATGATAAAGACCTGACATATCTGATGCTTAAATCTTTATTGACATTGACTGGATAAGACATCAGAATTGGCAAAGACACAGAAGTAACATTTACAGAAGAAACTTCTTAAATAGTAAAGTGTTTTGCTTAAAAAATATATATCTATTTTAGGGTAGGAGTCCATGAGAGCTAATTATCTGAGC
>JBCNYG010000020.1:18190735-18201342 GCA_039654305.1 Porochilus rendahli
CAACCATTTAGACCAGGCATTTTTTCTCAGTGCATTCACATCTGTGCATTTTTTAAACCAAAATCATAAAAGAAGAGAAATAAAGGAACACAAATTGTGTGTGAAATTTTACCTAATGGACCTAATGCTCACACTCAGAGTACAAAACATACACAACTACTGTTTGAGTAACCCATGGACTCATCCCTACTATAGTCCAACCCAACAACAGGCCATGCTTTACAGTACAAGAACAAGGCTGTAAAAGAGCTATAGAAGACCAAGCTGGACACTATCAGAGATAATCATAACAGATTTTAAAATAGCATTATCAGTAAGATTTGTATCTGAACAGAGAAACTAGTGTTATTGATCCGTCAAGCCAGTCCTTTAATACATATTCTGATGCACATGAACACATTATCAGTAATGAAATCTGGGATCATTGGGTGTTGCGGGTCTTTCGACATCAGACACTCTTTCCCAGGCGACCCAGCCGCAGCCGATCAGGCCACGCTTGTGTTCAGGTAGTGCTCGCTTGTTCCCA
This sequence comes from Porochilus rendahli, assembly GCA_039654305.1. NCBI lineage: Eukaryota > Metazoa > Chordata > Actinopteri > Siluriformes > Plotosidae > Porochilus > Porochilus rendahli. The sequence continues at coordinate 18,191,262 of JBCNYG010000020.1, forward strand.
TGGTTAACCTCTTCAGATCCAGAGCCATCTCGGGGCTGTCTCAGCTGAATCAGTAGTGTTCTTGATGGCCCTGCTCCTTGCTGATCCTGTAATGCCCAGTGCAGTGAGGGCTTTGTGGAGTGAGCACCACGCGAAACCTCTGCAACCGACCTCGATAAGCATACATCTTACCTTCCAGCAATGTACTCGCCAGTCTGTGACCAGGGGTTAATATAAAATAAGATGAAGCTTGTTTTACCATTCATGCAGTCAAACAAAATACTAATACAGTGGATATCAAAAGTCTACAAACCCCTGTCAAAACTGCCAATGGGAAGGTTGAGACCAAGACAAACAACCACAGAACCTCCATCACCCCATTGCAAAGCATGACTTAATCAAAAAGCAAACTTTCAAATATCTGCATGGATATGCACACTTGGTTGCAGCATGTTCTATTTTATGACAGCGTTCAGTCTTTCTGAGTCAGAGCCTCTTAGCATGGCCCATCTTGACTTGGCACTCTTTGCTTACCCTTCCTTATAATGGACCTCAAAATCAGTCCGATTGCTTCTGTACACAGCCCTCTGCAGGTCACCCATACATTTTCAACTGGACTCAGAGCTCTGGTTGGCCCATTCCATTGTTGACTTGGCAGAAAGCTTTCTGTCATTGTCCGGCTGAAATACGTTCGCCTGTTCCCCAGCTGAATCATATAGAGCACGAGTCACATCAAAAATAAAAAAAGGCTCTGAAACAACCCATCCCAGTTCTACCATTCTACACCACGGTAACCCAACATTCCAACAGACTGTGCAAATTCACAACATCCACTGCTAGGGATTTTAAAACAATTAAAATGTATAATCATTTAAAGCTATTAATAAGAATATCATGTAAAATATAAAACATTGCTAGCTTGCAGGGTGTCTACTTGAAATATTGCCATTTCAAAAAAAAACCTTCTAGAGTTAATGCTTTACCTAGATTTGCTTGACAATAATTCAAGGAACATACAAGTAAACCATTTTAAAACAAACATTACCACTTAAAATCAGATTTTAAATAGTGACATCTATAAAATCCTACTTCATGTCAAGTTTAAAAGGGTAGTGTCTTGGCTGTTTGAAGAATTCCCTATATTTTCTGTTCATCCAGCCAAATTATCACAAGCATATGTAAATAACCACATTATAAATAATTTCACCAGCATGTACAGTATTATAGTTATTAAGTCTACACCTGGTACATATGTTAGAGATGCTTTTAACACAAACCGATGATATGCAGGTAATAAATGCACAGTTACACACAGGCAGACACACTTAAACAGAGAAAGATTATCTGAGGGTTTTTGTTTTTTAAACCCCAAAAGTTATTTACAATTTAACAAAAGGGAACATATGCAGTGTGCTACTGTTATTACAGGTCTCAGACCCAAGTAAGAATCCCCCCATTTTACCAAAACAACCACAGTTTCATCTAACTGGCTCTGGAAAATCTGGTCAGGTTAGCCAAATAGTACCTTCCCATTATGTATTAGTCCCTATAGTAAGGATTATCCATATCTAACAGTCTTCCAATTCTGTACCAAAAATATAAATCCTGTTTATCCCCTTCATGATCAGGATCACCAGTCTCTAGCTAAAGGTAAGGATCACTGGAAAAAGTAAAAACATCAAAATAAAACATAGATTTCATCTCACCTTCATGCTAGATTTACTGTTAGGTTTTATCTTTTGATTTTGTGCACACTGAATATTAAGAGCAAAAGACGTGATTGCATTGCAATTCAAACAAAAAATCCAACATGCTAGGAATATAAACACCCACTCAGAAATTACCTTACAATCTGTCTCTTCATTCTAATAATTCTCCAGAATTTATATACACAGTGTCTATGGGGTAAATCACAGGATTGGTCAGTCCACAGGTAGCACTACATGCTGTTTACACAGAGTAGGCCAGTGACTGGGTAGAATGTGTTCCTGTGTGCAGGCACAGGGTTATTTTTGACACTACATGTGTGCCCTGGAAATGAAGGAAATAAAGGGAATGAAGAGTGTGTGTCAAATTTTATTGTAGGAATTTGGAGCATTATTAATAAAATCTTAAAGTGATATATACATTTCCTGCTTCAGATAATTTAAACAATATTTTTTTTCAAGTGAATGTATGAAGAAAGGTTTGAATTTGTGCTGCTAGAAGTACCAATCAATGACTGAACAATTATTTTTCAACACGGGGAACCTGATCAATGTGCACAGATTACAAGTTAAAACTAATCTGTTTGTGATTCAGTACAGTCAAAGATCTTCAATAATTTGTTCAAAAGCGCAGGGCACCAATTGACACACCAGATGTGCCCTGAGTCATGCATTATGTGTAGAGCCAGTTTGTGTGTGAAAATGATTCCTCATGCTCCCTGAACCATTCTGCCCATTGATGGGATAACCTGGTCGTTCAGTACATTCAGGTCATCATAATATAGCTGAACCTAGACCTGACCATCTGAAGCAATAAGATCATAACAAGACACTAGGCATGATGAGTGAACCACTATATCTGCGTTTTTTTGATGCGCCCATCAGTCTGGAACAATATAAATATGGACTCATCATAGCACATAACCTTTTTTTATTGCTCCAGAGCGCAACCTTTATGCTCCCTATCAAATTGAAGCCTTTTCTTTAGATAAGCCTCACAAGTGTTTTTCTTTTTTCAGCTACACAGCTGTTTAGTTCCAATCCACTGAGGTTTCTTCACGTGTGCGTGTGGGAATGCTCTTGCTTTCACTATTAAACATAGCCATGAATTCTTATATAATTTTTATATAATCAGATTTCACCAAACATTTAAGTGATCTCCAATCATGATCATTTAATACTTTTTCTGACCCCATTCCTTACTTGAAGATATTGGTTCAATGCTATGCTTCCAGGTTTTAATAATGAATTGGAGTCTTATCCCAATTTTTATGTCTTTTGATGTCTTTTTCTCAACCACAGGATGCGGCTTGAAACATGGTTGTTTGAGCAATAAAAAGCAACTCATTGCATCAGTTGGGGTAAAATAACTTGTCAGCTGAAACTTATTGATCTCTGTGGTAATTACCCAAAAAAAGATCTATAGTAATAAATAGGATATTTGCTTATTTTAATCCAGGTGTTGACTTTTGGGCCTTGCAATCTATTTCCTAAATTGTTTTATGATGAATTAATATAAATTTGTAGTGAACACAATTGTATTCATAATTTTCTTGTTTTGCTATATTCTGTGAAATATCTTTGAGCTATTATGCAACATTCCATTTATATTCACATGGCGTATGTGTATGAGAATGACATTATTTTTATTTCTTTATTTATTTACTTTTGTTGGCTGCATTTCTTTGTCCTTCAGTACTTTTTTCTTCCTTTCTTTCTCCCAGTTGTTTCACCTCCTTTTTATGCAATCAATAGATTTTAAGATGTAGCCCATGCAGTTTTATTTTTAGTAATATTCCTTTTTCCTTTGAGATTATCCATTCATTTTCTGTCATACCTTGGCTCTTAAGTCATGACAAAAATAGGAACGGATGCATTAATTAATAACTTCAAATATTTCTTTCTTTTTTTTTTTTACAAAGAATGCACAAATGAACAATTCAATTAACTTTGAAATATGGAGTCAGTGGAATCAGTAGTTTGAATGCTGTGGAGCCAGACCTAACGAAAAACAACAAAACAAGTAGAATGCAGGTGCTGGTGGAAAAGAGAGAGAAACTGAGGCTTTTATATTCTGTGTAGCATTGGGCCCAGGTGCTTCAGATCAGGTAATTCCGGCTCCTCTGACACCTCAGGAAATCAGAAACACCATTACTACCACAGTGTATCATCACCCAACAACAGACTAGCAGGGGCTTTCCCCCACCCATGAAGTCGATGTCCATTAGGGACCACTGTAAATTTAAGAAATACAAATATGACCCGCTCCAGCATAATATGGAATAAATCGCAAGGTAGTGTTTTGAGTGGGAGCCAAGGCAAGGTGAAAGTGGCTTACCTGGATGAAAATACATCCCTCAAAGCATAATCTTTGACATGATGAAGTTAAAAATAATTAATTAATTGTGTCAATAAACACAATATATCCATATTAAAATGCTTATTTACGAAAGGGTTCCATGTCCAAGTTGTTGTTAAACAATGGCAAAATCTACTTACTTTGCGATTTTCAAACCGATTTGTGATTGCTCAGGATATTTCACTATACTCTACCTACTTATGTAATCTTACATACTTATGTTGCCGGACGCACTCAGTGACGTGGACTGGGACATGTTCCAGCACAGCTCAGCTGACATCAGTGAATTTGCAGATGTAGCCATTAGCTTCATTAGCAAACCATCAGACCAGTTCATTCCCTCGGTCTCAGGACCCAATCAGAAACTGTGGGTCGACCGGTCTGTCCAGGAGAAAGTGATCGCCTGAACAGTGGCCTACAGTGAGGGACTGAGAAGCGGCAACATGAGTTAATAAAAGGAGACATACTATGCAGTACGGCGTGTCCCGCGATGGAGGCCAAGCGTCGGTACTGGGAGGGGGTGGAGTCTCACCTCCATCTCGGAGACTGCTTATGGCACAGTCTGTGCACCATCACGGACTATAGAGGTAAAAACGGTAAAAACGGAATGTATGAAGGGCTCTGAGGCGTGTGAGCACCAGGAAATCTGCCAGTCTTGATGGCATCTCGGGCCGTGCCCTGAAGAGCTGAGTGAATCGGCTGACTGGGGTCTTCACAAACATTTTCGACAAGTCTCTGCCTCACTCCTCTGTGCCTGCGTGCTTCGTCGATCCACCATTGTCCCGGTGCTGAAGCACAACCAACACTCCAGCCTGAATGACCTCCGCCCTATGGCTTAGACACCTGTGGTCAAGAAGGTGTTCGAGTGGCTTGATCCGCTTCATCCGCTCTTCCATTTTCAGCTCCATCGACCCTGTGCAGCATGAAGTACCTCAGGACTCATCACACTGACAGTCTAACCTGGTCCATCCATATTCATGCTCAGATCACGAAGACAAGACAGTGGCTGTACCACCAGGCAGCTGAGGAGATTCAGGGTCTCTTCTGAGATCCTCCAAACCTTTGATATGGCTGCGATCGGGAGCATCATGACTATCACAGCATGGTTTGGCAATGGCACCGTACAAGACCGAAAAGCCCTGCACAGAGTGATCAAGACATCGTTCACTGCATTGGATCTGATCTGCCCTTGCTACAGGACTTTTACTCCAGGCGCTGCCGGAACAGAGCTATCAAGATCATCAGGGACATTTCCCACCCCAGTAACTGTCCTTTTCAGCTGCTGAACTCAGGCAGATGGTTCCACAGTCTGACAACAAGGACTGAGATACTCAGAAGGAGCTTTTACCCTCAGAGTATACGGCTCCTCAATCAAACCATGTCTCACCATCCATACTAACTCTGGGCGATTTACACTACAATGTCTCACACTATAGTACATATCCTATTGTTTGCAATGCACAATGTCACAATCTTTAATGTTTTTCATGTGTTTCTATCTGGCAACCAAAACTGACAGACACACAGTTGCTGCTGTAGGTTAAACATTAGACTTCACACTTTTACCCCTGCTTTGCATTTGCTTTGCACCCAGCATTCCAGTGACCCACTTTTGTTTTTGTCAAAACTACTACATGGTTTACAATCAGACTTATATAACCCTTTCATTCATTCATTTCCGAACCGCATAATCCTAATAAGGGATTAGATGACTCTCAGCTGACTCTGGGCAAGGACAGAGTACACCCTGGACAGCTCGCCTGGCCATCACAGGGCAGAAACATGCTGACAAAGCAGCCTATTCTTTTTGAAGGTCAGCAATGGTTCCTTTACATACCTTTCACCACAGACAGTGGGAGAGCTGGCCTTTGTTAACCCAGTTAGCTGCACTGGGGTGACAGAGGAACTGAATGTTGAGGAAAATCTATATATATATATTATTATTTTTTTTTTTTAAATTTTGGTGGGTACTTATGCACTAAACACTGCTGACTTGGAAAAGCAAGTTGCAAACTAGCAACCCTCCTGTAACCACGGAAATGCTCCAAATCAAATGTTTCACCAGTGTTTGCTGCAGCGCTACTAAAAGATACTCAGTGAACCCAACGGGGAACGCTGCTACAGCCTACAAGGGAAAACTCGGCACCAATTTGGACTATTATGCTCATGAGAAGCATCGCCTGCCACCTGGTTAAACTGTTCACAGCATAACCACTGGCAGCAGGACTAACACTCCTTCTTACCATCATGAATAGTTTTCTATTATGCCATCAAAAGTGGTCCACAAGAGACCCAGCTGCCACTCAATACAGAACCCTCTTCTAGACACGGCCATGGTTGCACAGCAACGCTAGCGGCAAACCACATATAGGCAGGCTGGCTGTGATTGTAAGAATGAGCCCCAATTTTGTCATAACCTGGCTTTTATAGGAAAGGATGCAGTAATTACAAACTTCATTTAATCCTTTATGTTTAAAAAAGAATGCACAAAATAATAATTCACTAAACTGTGAAATATGATTGGTAGTGTCATCAGTAGTTTGAATGCTGTGGAGTAAGATGAAACAAAAATCAAACTCAACAAGTGGAATACTGGCATCGGTGGAGTAGAGAGAGACTGACAGGCAGGAAACTGGGGCTTTAATATCCTGTGCATCATTGGACCCAGGTGCTCCAGTTCAGGTAATTTCAGCTCCTCTGATAGTTTTTGTGTTTTTATTTATTTATTTATTTATTTATTTATTTATTTATTTATTTATTTAATCCCCGCCCCCACACACACACACTCACAAACACTTTATTGCAATTTTCTTTATATTGCATTATTTTTTGTGTGAATGCATTCATGAAAAATTTATCTTTGCATATTAATTGCATATGAATCACATAATAATGTATTGGATTTTTCAAAAGACAATACTGGCCAAATAACATGTGTGGATCTCCACACAGCTGACTGTGTTTTTTTTTTTTTTTTTGGTACAATATATATAAAATGAAACAAGTAAATGGATTCATATTCTATTTTCTATTCATATGCAGTGTCTCTCTTCAATCTCACTTTCTCTTTCTCTCTCTCTCTCTCTCTCTCTCTCTCTCTCTCTCTCTCTTTGTATTTCAGTCACATTTCCTCCCGCTTTAATTCTTCCATGGCCCTTTGAGGCTGCATTGCCTCAATCAATTCCCATCATTTAGATTAATCCTCAGCTTTCTTAATTCACTATAGTCTTGGGATGAAATGGATTTAGGAGCATCATTGGTTCACTGAAATGGTTCATTTCAGCTTTATGACCCATTAATGCCTGGGCAGTGAGTGAACACAGCGAAATGCACATAGTGTGTTCAATTATAAATGAGAGTTTAAAAAAAAATACACGTTCAACGAGTGTCTTCTAATAGTGCAGTGTTTTCTAATTCTCTAACCTGATTGGCTAAAAGGTGTTGACAGATTTTCTCTAAACAGGAGCTCATACAGTACAGTCATTGGAAAAAGTCTAGTCGCACATGTGGACATTCATGTATCTCATCAACCTACTGCATGACCGAGCTCACTTATGTGGACGGAGCTTACCTAGGGGTGTCTAAAATTTCTTACTACTGCTTGCAAATAATTTTTATTTGCTTTTAGGGGATCCTGAAGGTTTTTACACATTTTTGCATAAAGATTTTATAAATTGCCTGAAAGCTGCTTCAGTACCTGGATTTTATTTAAATTTAGTTAATCAAGCACTGTTTATTTTTTTTCTAATTTTACTAATTATATTTTACACAATTTAATAATTACTTTGATCCAGAATTTGATGTTACATGATTCCAACAAGTCTTTTGTCCAGCCTAGAATTGATATGTTTGTCTCTTATTAGCTGTAAAAAGTAGAAATACATTTACAATTTCCTGTTTCTTTCACAAAACAATCTATATATTTGTAGGATTAATGTAAGGTATAGTTGATGAAAATTGGTTAATAGGTTGGTAAAATATGGACTTTTTACCTTAATATCTACATGAGTGACAAGACTTTTGTCAATGACTGTAGTAGTTACACCCATAAGGAAAAGTCATCGATACATAAACTGTTTATTGAGGCTATTTACTGTATTCAGTTACATGAAAACATTAAGAACAAAACCAAACTAAAGACCAAATGAACCGGAAGATAGGGTTTAGCTCAGATTCTGCATGGAAGAAACCAAGACAGGCCAAATTGAAAATCATCCAAAGGAATCTGTTTAACTCTAATGTACACAAAACCAAATAGCAAAGATCAAATCACAGAAAATAATGTAGCTTTGATTCCGTCAACAAAGAAAACAGAGTCAAATTATATAAGATTCAGCAAAAGAACAAACCAAATCAACTGGGCTCTAATTCAGTGCAAAATGACAAAATAACTGATTCAGGGTAAAACTAATTCAAACCAAATAGCAAATGAACCACAACAATTTATTGCATATTGATTTAATGCGAAACCAAACTATTCCAAATTGCAAATCAACCAAAGAATTTAACTTTGATCTGATTCCAAATAAAACTTGTTTACAAGTATAGTAAACAAATAGAAAAAAAACCCCTCTGATTTAGGAAACTGAATAAATAAACAAATAAACCGATTCATTTAGTTTGGCTTTTACCAGCATGAAATGATTTAATTGATATAGCAAGTTTTTTGTTTGCATGTTGGTTTGATTGGAGAACACAAGCTTAAGATTATCCTTCCTCACTATGTTAACCAGTTTAAAAAAAAAATAACTCTTGAAAATGCAGCACAAACACATAATGGTTCACAGAAAGAAGGTCCACAGAGTGAAGCCCATGCCTGGTGAGGGCATTTCTGTGTGGAATTTGCATAAATGTAACTGCAAAGGATGACTGCAAAAAATTTGCTATAGTACTTATTTGCATATAGTATTATCAGTATTCCATTCATTCATTCATTTATTTTCTGAACCACTTAATCCTAATTATGGGCGCAGGAACCTGGCACCCATCTCAGTTGACTCTGGGCAAGGGCAGAGTAGAGGCCAGAGTACACCCTGGACAGCTTGCCAGGCCATCGCATCCCATTATAGCTTTATCAAATATACCGCCTGAAATATTCCCTCGATTACTTTATTATGGAATTATGGAATTTACAATTAAGCCTGTATTGGCTGGGGTTGGGAGTTAAGGGGTGTGGGGTGTGGGGGGGAGGTTTCATGAGAGCATTATCATGGTTCACTCATGATGTGATCGGGTTAAATGACTTGTCAGACACTGTGTTGTAGATTTCTCATTAGCTGCGAGCACTGATGAGTGTTCAACAGGAACAAGGGGAGGGGAATTGAACAAGGGGTCATTACAGTCACATGGAGATAGAGATAGTGCACATGAAAGCTCTGAGGAAATTCGCGCTTTCAGAGTTTGGAGCTGAAAATCGAAGGGGAACTGGAGTGTTAATGAGCCTCTCGGGCAGGTGGTTACTGTGTACTGGCAAAAGTCCAGCATATTCGGGAGATGAAAGGCCGATTAGTCCTAAATTCAGGACTTCTATCTGTGTCGTGCATATTATACTAAAACTGTGCATCATTTTATGGACCACACAACTCAAGGTGTTAATTGCGTATGATTTACCTCAGAAAGTACGATGGAGGAGCGTAGATTTTTCAGCCTGGATTCATTAGTGCTACAAATTAATAATAAGCCTTAAAATATGAAAATGCTACTTCTGTTTACTGTTCATGGTGAAAGTGCTAGTTGCATGCTCCCCTATGACTTCTGTCATCTGTGGCATTGTGACAAAAGTTCATAATTCGAGGTAGCCTTTAATTGGCCCTGGTAAAAGGATTGCCTGTGTATTGTTCACACTGACTGATCAACTCATGTTATGCATTATGCTACTCATGGGTCAGTGATCCATGATCTCACAGGGATGTGCTATGAGAAGTGGGTAACCAGAATTCAGAAGAACAAATCATTCAGCACACCAGTAAACACTATTTATGAGCATATTTCATTACAGTTCAATTTAACTAAGCATTTTACTTCATGCTTTATAATT
>JBCNYG010000020.1:18203479-18216206 GCA_039654305.1 Porochilus rendahli
TGTGTGTATGTGTGTGTGCGTGTGTGTGTGTGTGTGTGTGTGTGTGTGTTTGTGTTTGTGTGTGTGAATGGTTACACGTGATCTGGCCCTACAATGGATTTAAGTAGGATCCTATGTCTTATCACATTAAATAACTCAAAAAGAGAAAAAGTAAAAAGCATTTTTTAGTCATTTTATTGACATTAATCCATATTTTATCCATATAACTATGCAAACTCTGCATGCCATTTGCGGATGTGAATGTTTATTAAAATACTTTTTACTGATAACTCCTTAAATATGCATAGAAAATTAATTTATATGTACTTTCATTTATTTACTGAAGTGAATTTTGGTTGGTAGGGTTTGAAAATTGGTTATGGTTCATTCTACAATAACTTCATTACCTCCCCTTCAGAGGAATGAAAAATGCCTGACTGCTAAAACCTAAAATCCTAAAACCACATGTAGCGTACTGGTTATCTTCGGTAATCCTTGTAAAAGATTGAAAACGCAGATTAATTTAACAGTACTGCATGACTGGCTATGGCATTAGGAAAGTGCTGATTCCCGTCACCAACATTTCATGACTTTATTTTCAAGCTTCCCTTTGACAGGACTTTTTCCCTCAAGTTGGTTGAAAAGATCTCGATGCCTAATATGTGCCTTGTAAGCTTGGTATAGAGACATATAATTACTGATGACACTTGCAAAGTTACTTGCTATCTTTTTCCCCTGTAACCTCTACTGCCAATAAAGTGCATTAGGCGATATTTTCCTGATGCTGCTCGGCTCGTTCATTAGCAATTAAACATGCATCAGCAAGTCATTAGAGATAGCTGCTCATACTGGGGGCTCGGGGATCATCTTCATGCTCCACATCATCAACTTCCTCCGCAGTAACGTGTCAGATTGGAGTCTAATGAATCAGTAAATGTGCAATTTTCTTGTATCTAGTGGTCGTTGGGAGCGTGTGGGAGTTAGGGTTGGCCAGTGTGCATTTTAATTATTTATTTATTTATTAATTTATTTATTTTTTCTGATAAATACCAGGCTGAGAGATTTAACCAGTGCTATTCATCCAGTTGATGCCTGACTCACACATCATTTGCATATTAATATTTATTGTAATCAGTGTGACCTGTAATCATGCAAAAAATCTCTTTCATGATTTTAAAAACAAGTGTCCCTTGCTTTGTTCTTCAGTGATTTATCTTTACTTTCACCTCAAAAGCACTTAAGTTCTTTATCTCATGTTCAAACTTTAACGCGTCAAGGCTTGTAGTTTGTCTCTTGAGAGTATATAAGTGACTGATATTGTTTTGGACATTAGTCGCCAAGATCTTTAGCCAATTATATCATTCATACCCATTAATTTAAAGTTGCGATGCAAATTACAAGCTAAGCTTTGTACTTGCTCTCTGGCCAAATTATCAAAGCAAGCTAATTATGCTAGCTACGTGTTTCACCAGAGGCACCAATGATTACTGTGACTTTCTTCCAAGGTTTATAATGTCTTTATACACATTGAACCAGGAGTGGATTATAACAGAGAAATGATGAAACAATGGCGAAACTTTTGTTTGTTTGTTTCAATTTATATGCATCATAATGTTAGTGGAAACTAATTGCAGGTAGGAAAGAAAATAATAAATCTATGTAAAATCGGTATTGCACTCAGCCACGTTCCTACCATAGCATAAAAAAAAAAACTGTATATATTATCAAAAATAAAACTTGTATACCGTAGTAAGAACAGTAGAAACCAATAAGGACATGTTATGGGCTCCATGTCTGTGGAAGACAGGGTCAGACTTTGGATGTGTTAAAAGAAGTGTGATGTGGTTATTTCAGGATGCAGTAAGAACTTACTAAGGATGTAATGATGAAGGAAATTTATTGGCAAAGTACCAGCGTGGCATGGACTTTTTAAACGTAGAAGTGGACACAAAAAACTTGAAGCCCATGCCACTGTATTCTAAATGACAGGAGAAGGATTTGGGGGGCAAGCTTGTGGTGCAACCTGACCTTATATAGTAAGATGTTACGGAACACGGTGCGCATATGATTAAGCAAGTGTTAAGAAATTAGTGGAAAGTGTTTGGTGCAGTGAGAACCTGGCATGGATGTAGGAAGGATGTTGTAAGGACAAAGTATGGTCTTGAAAACTACATATTTGAAATTTGAAATTTTCAGTTTGCCTTCTTGTGAGCTACGCAGGGTACAATTCATCCAAGGTCAGTTCTTTGGCAGTCATGTGGATTCAGTGTTTCCATGCACAGAATTAATCTGCGGGCACGGTGGCATATTGTTTTCCACATTCAACATATTCGTAGCAGACGAATGAATGAATGAATGAATGAATCTGTGTAGTGAGAGGTATTCTTAATTCGAACGTTTGTTGCTTGCTGCAACTGCTAGAATCGTGGTACCACGTCATGTGCATATATACATACAGAAGTTTATACACATACACACAAACTACGGTTGTCAATGGTCACTTGCTAAAACTAATCAGAACTTTCAAAACTTCAACTTTAAGTTACTATGGCAGTCGGGGGTTCCTAGAACATTGAGTCCAATTCTTGCTGTCTCTATTTTTAAATGATTGAGTGTTCTTTCTTCTATTTTCAATTTTTTTTTGACATCGAAGCAATGAAAATGTTAACTTCCCACTGGAATAATGAAAAAAAAAAAAACACTGCTTCTTGTAGCTGGAGCAGAATTGCTTAAAATGCATTTAAGCGTTACGAAGAGAAGAGTGATTTCATTATATATATATTTTTCATTAAGCTGAAGCTAATGAAGACATAGAACCTCCAAATATTAAGACATGCTAATTACTCTGTGTATATATGCTCACCCAGTTATATAATCTCTGTATAAAGCTACTTTTTTCTCGTTATTAATTATCTTTCCAAGCATCTATCTGTGCTCAGCCCACACAGCACCTGAAATACATGTGCAATACAACATATTCTATTTATGCGATGTAAAGCATATGTTTCCTTTGTTCAAGTGGAAAGCAGGAGGTATTTGTGGAATTTGAGTTTGTTTTCCTCATTAAACATACATCAGCTTTTCATCTTCATCCAGTCCAAATCTTTTACTCATGGGATTGCACTGGAATATAGATACCCTGTCACTGTTGTTATGTTTTGTAGCAGGTTGTTGTTTAGAGTCAGAGGAGTGGGACTTGCTCATGGTTCATAGTTGCTCCCAAATCTAGTCCATTTTTCATGATTCCGAGGAGCACTGAGCAATCGATACTTGGCTGTGCACTGACTCGACAGCTGGACAGCGCTGGAGTTGCACTGTAGAGCTAGACGCATCAGATGGAGGCGTGGGCAGATGGATGTATATATACACACAGTCAGACACAGTATTGTTCCCGGGAGCAGGCTTGGAGAACAAATCAACAACAACAACTACAACAAAATGCATCAGTGCTAGCATGACTCTTCAGTGTTGCTAGCTAGTACACCATTCCCATGCCTAATTAACAGCCTTGACATATCGATGTCCTGACCCACAAACTTGGAGCATCTCTTTTAAATTATAGCTTCAGAGAATGATGCTGGTCAAAGGTGCCATACTTAACGACCCACATCGAAGCGTTAACTGGATAAAAGTTGAGCATTTTGATGTTTAACAATAGGGAATAGGGTTGTATTTTTCACTCGGCTACATCTCTCCTAACGGCATGTTTTACAGTGCGTATATTCAATTTAACACAGCTTCTGTTTCTTTCACCCTAGGCAAAGCACAGATCCATTGTGACACAGATTTCACGTCTTACCCTGCCATGGCCCTCTAGCAATCTGAAATGAATACCCCAGTCCCCCACATGCATCCATCTGCCATAGAGCTTTATAAACGTGTGGCCTGCCTTGAACACAGGGAGAGAACTCGCTTGGAAGCCCGCTCTATGAAGTCTTTATGTATCAAGCACTCTAACTCATAAATCTAATAGATTGAGCTATAATAATTTTATAAACTTTAATAATGACCTGTGAAGCATTATTGGGTACTTGGTATCTGATAGTCATGTTCCAAGTGTTTCTATTCATTATGATACCTCATTACGCTGTGCTGCTGTATTCTCAAATCTGATTGGTCAGTGTATGTAAAAGATGTATTTGCACATGCATTTTGAAAACTATTACATGAATATACTATGATGAGTCACAATATATTCATGTTAACAAAAACAAACCTTCAAAAGAAAAAAGTATTTATAAAATAATAGCATTGGTGAAAATCTCTAAATGTGGTTACTTATTGAAATCATCCTGAACCATTCCCACCCTTCTATCACTCCTTCCCACACCCTTGCCCCAACCATTTTTCAAAATGCAGTGGGTGGAGTTAGGCTAAGAGCTGGAAGTAAAGTTATACCTTAATGTTATCTACAGCTAATAATAAGCAGATTATAAACATGTTGTGATAAAGAAAAATCATGACATCAACAACATAACATCAACAATATAGTGATTTTTTTTTGTAAGGACACTTTTATTTTTTATTACTATTATTATTATTATTTAAAATTAATTTTGCTATACTGTATTAATTCCACAATAGAAATTATTGACCCTGCATTTAACCTATGCAAAGGTAGCACACACAAGTAAACAGTGAGCACACACACTCGGAGCAGTGGGCTGCCACACAGATTGGGGGTGCCTGAAAGCAGTTGTGGGTTATGTGCCTTGCTCAAGGCTCTTCTGCCTTGAATGTGGAGGAAGGGAAGGTGCAGCTCACTCCCCCACCGCCGCACATTTTTCTTGTTGGTTCAGGAATCGAACCAGCTACGACTGCCCCCAATTTCTTTAATTATTTAAAATTATTTAATTAAGTTCTATTTAAAACTTCCTGTGAGTCAAATTGTTTTTTTAATGCAAACAAGTCTGCTTTCTGATTTCTCAGTAACATAAGCTGCATTTTTTTTTTTATTTAATTAAATTAATTAAAGGGAAAATGTGGCTGCTGAGGGAACAACTGTTCATAACTGCCATAAAACAAGTTCCACACTATTAAGAATAACTATAAACAGATAAAAACAATTACTTATCCATGATTTACTGATCAAATTGTTGACAAATTATTGTGTTATAAGAACAAAACATATTCAATATTTTCCTAAAACAGCATGCATGATATTATATAAATAGAGCATGTTATGATACTTGTATATAAATATAAAGTTAATAAATATTTAACTACAGCATTATATTAATTTAAAATGTCCTCACTGCGAACATCATAGCTGTCAGAAAATAGTTTCTGATAAATCATAACCATAAACTTTCATTTATCAATAAAGCTTTCAAAACACATGTTTTGTCTTTAATCCATAATTAAGTGCTTATGTAATGTTTATGAAGGGTTTATAATTGCTAACTGACATTCTCAAGTCATTATTAATTAAAAAGCTTGTGCACTACACACCATGACACTGTAATGAACAGAAACACTTTCATATTAACAATTTCTGAAGCATTATTAGAGTTTATAAAATGCTTATTCTGCGACATTATCATTTAGAGAGGCTAATGAGTAAAGTTGTAATGAGTTTTATATATACAGATTCCATAGAAACTATAACTGGAAGTACATATGATAATGAATAATTTACATTTACTGCAAACATTTCCATGAAGCAAAATATAATGATCGATGAATACATTCATAACTTGTTGTGGATGCATTTATAGGCATGTTGGTAGAATTGATAATGGAATTTTATTTTTAATGTTTATAGAAATGGTGCATCAATAATGCATTAATTATTTATAAACAGAATACATTTATATTAAAGATAGATTTCAATTCCGTAGCTTATTATAACATTGTACTGCATTATGCATTATATTCCGTCATGGAGAGAATTTTATGCAATATATTCTATCATGGAGAGGTTTTGTAGCATGATTTCCTGATAATACATTTGTTAATAAAAAAAGGTAATTAGGTACTGGTTTAATAATATGTAATGGACAATGATTATAATGCTTCATGTTACCAGTTCATATTAATAAAGTGTGGTTTAATTTTTAAGCAATGAAATGAAAAATCCTAGCCTTATTTGTTTTTGTATAGAACAATTCATGATATGAGTAATGTTTTTTATGAATGCCTAAAGTATAATGCTTTATGCATGCATTCATAAAATATTCTAATGCAATTATAAGGGTTACACATTAGCATTGTTATTAATGGAAATTATCAGTTTGTAGTATTGCATGTACAGAGCATGAATATAAATGGTAAAAGAATACATTATAAGTAATGCTTATAACACCTCATGTCACCATTATCTCTTGTTATAATGCACTATGCAAAGAGGCTTGGTGATATTATGTGTTATGAATTCTACTTATAATACATTATGCTCAATAGGTATAAAGAGTAACGCATTTTCCGAAATAATTTATTATAACAGGTATGGTTCCTTAAGAATGCATTATAACAGTATACGAATGTATTATTCTGTAAATACGCCCTTCATAGAACATGTTACATGGATTATTTGGTCCTTTAATGTGAAAATGTGTTCAGCGATGAATAATGTGCAACAAACCCAGCTATGAAGTGCTATGTATTTTCATGTGTCCATGATTCCTTATGACTGTTTTGTATCAATACCATGACATGAATCTATGATGCAATAATGCATGAAAATATGATATGAAAACATTGTACCAATAAACATGATCTTGGTACAATGTTTTCATATCGTATTTTCATGCATTATAAGAATATAAATGTGTTTAAAGCTCACTAGAAATCACACTCAATTATGCCATTTTCGATGTTTATAAAATATGTTAATAAATATTAGAGGTGTTTTAGCAGTATGCAGTTTATAAATAGTCAAAAATATTGTGCAATACAACAAATGACTGTAAACAGTAACACTTTTCTAAAGGTGTTACTGGAATTTGATGAATAAAAACAACACAATGAAGAAGAAGAAGAGGCAGCAAACATGGAAATATTACCACTGTTATAATACTTTATCACTATAATAGGCTCCATGAGAAACATTTCTGATAACTTACTGAGAAACTTTAATTGTTTATTCAAAGTTCCTGAGAAAAATAAAGATGCAGCAATACCCATTAACCCTAGTCATTAGGGAATAGAGGTCTGGTTGGAAAATCTGCTACCAAATTGGAATTCCAGCATTAATTGATTGGAATAAATGGAGACGGCGCTGCCCGCTGTTCTGCAGTGTTTTGTTTACGATTACAAACGGCTGTTTTCTGAACCCGGCGACTGAACTAATATAACCAAGCCGCGCTTGAGCATCCCTCTGGTCTCTGGGGCTCGTTGGAGAGAGCTAAGGAATTGAGATCCAGCAGCTTATTCAGAGATAGCCACACAGCTGGAGGACCCAGATGTGCAGATTTAATAGCTAATTACTGTCTACCTCACAGACCCTCAGAGACTCCAGAGAAAAGGTCGTGCCGAGAAGGGGGTTGGGGTTGGGGTTTGTGGGGGCTTGTTTACTGTGTTATTTATTGTGTGGAAGTTATTAGCTGTGAAATGACAACACAGACACTTTGCAGAGCCAAACTAATAATGCAATTCTACAAATGAGCCCAACAACAAAAGATACAGACTTCTGGTCTGGCATAATACTTCTGGCAATTTTTTGCAATTGTTATTATTTTTTTATTGGTTCTATGAGAAGAAATGGCTGTATCATAGTTAACATAAAATACATTATTACAATGATGATACAATGAAAGTCTGTCTTGAAATAAATAATGCCACCACTGATCCAACCAACACGGTGATTTAGTGTATAATAATAATAAAATCGTCCTTCTTGATATGATCATCAGAATGACCCAGATCAATATATAAAGCCAAAATGTCACCATAAATTCAATCTGTAGTCATTAACCTGTCATTCATAACATGGCATGACATGACAGTAACCTGACTATATTTTTAACAGTCAAAAGAACAAAACAATGCAGTTCTTCAGAATGAAGTATATCTAAAATACTCCTAGTCAATTTTGTGACATTCATTGACATCCTTGGATATAATGCATGGATGTATGCAAAGAAAAAAAAATCCTGGTCATATTTGGGATATTTATGTTCCACGGAGCAACACAATTCAAATAAAAAGCCTTTGAACCAGATAATAATGCAGCCGAGCACAAATCTTCCTAATGCTCTCTGACGTTATTACCTGGTCAATCTAGTAAATAATAAATAAATACATAAAAAAGCTGTATGAAAAGAAAAGTTGCTGCCAGGAGCAGAATGATAATGGATAATTATCATCAGTCTTCCTTTCCAAGAGCTGCGCAGCTCAAATGCCAGACTGTGCTAATTCCTACTTTGCAGTTGTGGTCTTCACAGTAGAATACATTCCATTTATTTATTTTTTTCAATCCATTAATGTATGCACATGGTAAGCACATCTTCTATCACCACACAACACATTGAAGATCTTCTGCTTTTTCTCCCTTGCCTTGATTTTTTATTCACTTAATAAAATAGGGTGTTTTTTTTTTTTTTTTTTTTTTTTTTCTTTTGGAAGGGAAAAATTTCCCCCTGGCTTTGAAAACGACACAACCCAAACCCCAAAACCTAATTAAGAAAAAACCTTGCAAAAAAGGCCCAATTAATGACAGAAAAAGAAAAAAAAACAGTAAAAAAGATGCCACCTTGTGGTACAAGTAAAGAACAAAGACAATCATAAATAATGTGAATCAGTTTCTCACTCAGACTCACTCACAATCAGACCCTCAGTAACCACCTGTTTGTTTTTGTTTTTATATATATATATATATATATATATATATATATATATTCAATTGTAGATAGTCATCTATATATGTATTTCTGGGCACTTTCTGTGATTTTTGTGCACAACAATGTAAACAATTATCTGCATACGTACTCCGGTCTATGATACTCAAGATGATTTCCTACGAGCGCAGTAGTAATATAACAGAAGAAACTAGTACATCAGAAATTGTTTTTGCATTTTACTCAAATACAAAAGAAGGCGATATCACTGATAAGAGTATAAATTACAGCATTTACAGTTCATCTTTGAAATATATACTGTACAGCGTATTTAAGTTGAATTTTAATACAAAGGATTAATACCTTTTTGAAAACCATCATGTATGGCAAGGGTTAGACACTGGAACACTATTCTTGCTGTAGCTTGTACTGTTGTTGGCCTCATGGCAGTCTCTGTAAGCAAGGCCTCCATTAGGAGTGTAAATGGGCTGAATTCGATAGTCCCCTTTAAGGAGCTGTTGGTTGTTCAAAGAAACTATCTGAAAGCTAGTTTCGGTCATCTCCAGGATGGAGTTATCCTTTTTGGTTCCTGCCTCACAGTAATCGTCTTTCCTTCGACCTCGGTTATATTTCCATTTGGATGAGGACGACCGTCCCTTCTTGTGCATGTGCCAGCAGAATATGCTAAGGAGCAGCACTAGGACGACAAGCACGGCGCCTCCGATCAGGCCGGCCAGCAGCAGAGAGGAGCCGAAGTCCTGTTGGCTCGCCTGCTCGGCCTTCTCGTCCAAGTCATAGGAGGCTGGCTTGGTCATCACCTCCGAGCAAATCGTGTCTTCTCCTGTGTGATAATTGTTGAAAGCATCCAAAGGATCCACGCAAATTCGATAGATGGATTTGGGGTCCAGGTTCATCAAGTGTATCCTCTGTTGCTCCCCGTCAACCATAGTCTCCTGCACAGGGTCACTGATCAAACTGTGACCCATCTTGACCCAGGTCACCTTGTAAGCTGTGACAGTGAAGGTAGATATCCAGTTCACCTGGACACACGTGCTGTTTAAGACTATGAAGGAAACACGAAGTGATTCCTGAACAGGATCCTCAGGGACATCTGTTCTAAGTTCTTTATCCCCTTGTTCAGTTGGCGGAGAAGGTGGCACGGGTGGAGAGCTGGGAGTATGGATTAAGTTTGGGGTCGAGAAGCCTGTTTTAGTTACTGACTCAGCAGTAGGCAAAGATGAGTGTGTGGGTTGTTGTGTTGATTGTGGCACTATGGCCGTGGTGCTTGGGCACTGGATAATCTCCAAGTTTAGCTCTCTGATTACCATACCACGCACACTTTCAGGCTTCTGGCACATGAAGCCGCGGACGTTAAGCGTGGTCGGCAATGACTTTAGCCACAATATGACCCATTTAATGTTGCAGTCACAGAGCCAAAGATTGTTTCGAACAGTGAGCTGTCTCAGGCTAAGGAGGCCATCAAAGACCCCCTGTGTGAGAGACTGCAGCTGGTTGTTGGAAATATCCAGTCTCTCGAGTTGGTGCAGGCCATGAAAAGCTGTCAAAGGAATCTCATTCATCAGATTATCTTGCAAATTAAGCTTGACCAAACACTTGGTTGGCAAATTAGGAGGAGGGACCATAAGGGAATTACGTGCCATGGAGAGGGTTTTAAGGTTAACCAAACCTTGGAATGCTCCTGAGGCCAGGCCTTCATCGGTCAGAAGATTTCCATCCAGAAGGAGGCGCTCAAGCCCTGTTACATTCTCAAATGCGTCCTCACTAATGAGAGCTATCCGGTTTTCGTCCAAACGTAGTTCCTTGAGTTCTTCAGGGAGTCCGATGGGCACACTGCTCAGATGGTTCTTGGTTAGGAAAAGGATTTTGAGGCTGATAGCTTCCCTGAACGCTCCCTCTTCCACACCAACTGTCGAGATAGAGTTGTCATCCAGGAAGAGCTCCTCAAGGCGAAGAAGCTGGGCCAGTGCCACACGTGACACTGTTTGAATGTTGTTCTCCTGCAGATGGAGCACCCGCGTGTTTTTAGGCAGGTTGACTGGGAACTCGTCCAACTGGTTGCCGTAGAGATACACCGTCTCTACTGAAGCAACGTTGTGCAGCTCTGCTGGAAATCCAGCATTGTTGATTTGGTTATTGTGGAGGTAGAGGGTTTTGTAACCCTCGCCTATCCCCAGAGGCACTGATGTTAGGCTCCTTTCGTTACAGTACACAAAGGTCCTGTCACAGCGACACTCATCTGGGCAAGTCGTAGCCCAGGAGAACTGCATGTGAAGGCCTAGCAGGATCGGTATCCATGGTCTAATAAAGATCATCACATCTTTATTCCATATTCGTACCTGTATCTCCATTTTATTTTCAGGAGCAAACACAAAAAGCTCAGAGGGGCTGCAAGTATAAAGCAATAAAAAAAGGAATAATTCCACCAGGTTGAAGTTTTTAACGGCTCTTGAGGCTTTCCACGGTGGAGCTAGTGGGTAATCCTCCTGTAATTGGCTCTCCTATGTCCCCCCAACACAAGACCAATGGTCTCATTAGCCTGTGTGCTTGCCTTGCTTGCCTCCATCCATGGTTGGGTTGAGAATGATAGCCAAGCTCATCACATTTTCACTGGAAGGCCAGGGAGGGCCGGTTTAAATACGTGGGCAAAAACAGTCCATTTGGCTGCGTTATCAGTGACAAGCTCCTCTCTGGTCACAGCTGGCTGCCCTCTGAATGACACAGCTTCGCTCACATGGGGCATTTGGGTCCATTTCCCTGTGTTAACACAAAATAGATGAATGACCTCTTCAGAGACATGCGACATTATGTTAGAAATTGATTCATTTGCTGAGCTGTAGAAAAGATCTAAGAGCAATTTAGAATTTTTAAACAATTTACTAGAACAATATACAATATAAGTGTTGATTATTTTTAAGGACGGCTTTGTAAAATGGCCCAACTGAAAAGTAGAGCCAGTGCTTTACAATAAACCTATGGCTGTTCCTAAGACAAGAATAAAAGACACATAGAATAAGAAGGTTTCTCCACAGTAAGTCATTAGTAAACGCTCCAAATGACGAGAAAGACACTTGCTGTCACTCTGCGCATTTGAACTCGTAAAAGGGCACAGATGTGGTTAATCTGTCAAATGCCACATTGACAGACAGGTCTGTTCCAATGCTCAGGCAGTAAGCTCACTCTCTCACCGGTAATGATTCTCGGCCTCGAGGACAGTAAGAGTGCTTCCGTTAAATCAATGAGTTGGTCGTCCTGTTAAAAAGACTGGAAGCACAGATGTACCTCTGTTTCAGCACCAGCACAGTTTTACTGTCAATAAACACGGGCAGCTATTTAGATCATTACACGGGCTACATCCTTCAAGTAACAGAGCAAAGAGGAAAGAACGGATTTGGTATACGGATTCTGGAAAAAGTGCCATGTTAAAAATACAGCCTGATTACTATGAAATAATAGTAAAATAAATATTTGTTGAATACCACAGAAATTGTGTGACTATTTCAGCCAATTACTGTATATTTAATACAATTACCGGCTGCTACTTTCCTCTGGTATTATATATGTATCTGTTTAATGTAACTGGAACTTTTTGCTTCAGATCGATCTTCAACAATTTTCATACTAAACACAATTTCATGTTTTTGCAAAAAATATTTTTGTGATTTTATTTCTCTGTATAGCTTAATCTTATTCTACATAATCA
The DNA here is from genome assembly GCA_039654305.1 of Porochilus rendahli. Lineage (NCBI taxonomy): Eukaryota > Metazoa > Chordata > Actinopteri > Siluriformes > Plotosidae > Porochilus > Porochilus rendahli. Next base: position 18,215,957 of record JBCNYG010000020.1, read on the forward strand.
GGCAATAACAACACAAACAAATTACACGAGTCTATGCACTGCATATGCAAATACACATTTTTTTTTAAATCCTATTTATCATATGAGATGAGCATTTATAATGAGTAAAAATATTGATTACTGAACTCATGCACATGCACGCTTAGTGGCATGCATCATGTACACAATGGATACATTACACATGCAGTTGTACATATAGTGCATTACTTATACTATGCAAGAACATGCATGCATAAGATATACTGGAATA